>JARK01000633.1:0-11658 GCA_000688135.1 Ancylostoma ceylanicum
AGCTAAACATAGATCACTCCAAGTGATCATTTGCACTGAATCGGTTACATCCAAATGCTCACAGCCCCCCAGGGTCTATCAAAGAGCGTCACTTTGTGGAGATGAGAGAAGGCCTGGCAGATTCGAGGGAATTTCAGGAGAACGTTGAAACTATTTGAGGGGGATGTAGGTATGACGCGAAAGGTTTTCAGGGTTTTCTTTGCATTCAATGTGAAATATGCGAGCGAAGCGAGCATTAGTAGAAGTCTGGAAGTCCGGCATCAGCCGGACGGCCAGACTGGTAAATTAATAGGGCATGTATGTACTCCCGTTTCAGGCTCAAAACAAAATTGATCAAAAACAGCTACCTGCTCTTCACAGAGCTAGTGCGATTTGGCGGCTCTGTGAGGCATTTCTGATTCTGAGGCGGAGAACATCACAGTACAAGATTTATTTCCGTGTTCACTAGGATTGCTTTATGAATAGCAGATATTTCAATGACCAAATTCCCATTTATCTATTAGCTTCCATTCGTTTGGCGTAACCTGATCCTTAGGCTTCATGAAATGACAATCTGGTTCCTCGTACATTTTACATCCTGAATGGTATATTAGAAACTGTCCTGTTGCTCTTCTCCGTTCGCAGCTACACCTACCTAAAACGTAGGATTCTGAAGTTTTAAGACCACATTCTCCATATATTGTCAGTGTTTTAGGTGCACCACGTATGATGGAGACGTCAGACCACCAATAGTTTTCCCACTGAAAAGATAATAATTTTGTGCGAATATTACAGGGAACCAGACCAGTCGTCGCTGGTGCAGTGTTCCTAATAAGTGTTTCTGCGCAATACTTTCTGCTTCCCGCGGAGCAGAAAGAAATTGCTCAGTTTGAGAAGCACAGCATAAAGAGGAAAAGAGTAAAAGAGTGACCCCGTCGTCCAACCATAAAACAGTACTTTTTCGTCAACAAACAACCGAATAGGAGTGACGTACCCAGTAAGCCTTCTCGTAGTCCAATTTGACCACAGAACAACCGTTATTCTGTGTAATCGACTTCACTTTGACTACCGCCACTGCAACAGAGAAGGAGTGTTCGCGTATATTTCACAAAAACTGAGTTTTCTGAGGGCATCACTTTTTCCGATGATGTCGGAGAGCTAATTCACCATAGTTATGTCCAGAAACTCATCTAGTGTCAGGTGCAGAATTCGCACTGTTATGCACTCCATATTTTCTCTTAACACATTGATGACAATGGGTGGGTCCCACGTCAAAAATGGGGATCCCGAGATCAGAATCTCCTGGAACTTTGCATAGATGGGTTACTTCCACCCGCCGAATTCGAGTCTAACCACTATTTTGTACCATATGACCAATTTCGCGGGTCACGGTAGGCATAGTGTATCACCTATAATAAAAAATCAACCAATAACTTTGCCAAAAATGCTTGCAACAGGTTAATTTTATGTATTTTATTGTGAAATTTATGTCACATTGTATCATATTTCCATGTTACTAATAAATGACATAATTGTTGAAATTTATTAAAAACTATTAATATTATTGATATTTTTATTTATTGATTGATCGTAGCTATTATCATTAGTTGATTAATTTCCGGTAATAAGGGTAACGATCTCCTAAACAAAGCGCCGTAAGCTCGAAAACAGCAGGCATAGGGGGGGGGTCAAGACGCGGCGGCACTCATAGACAATGGTAGCCCTGATGCGCAGACTGTGAGACGGCTGGCCGATTTTTAGGGACTCAGACATGCTTTCATTCTGGGGCCCTCAACCTATGACATTCCGCCATAGTTGCGATAGTGGTTTCGTCATCGTCTGTAATGGCTGAATGAAGCTGCGCTGGCGGTCTCGCAGCCTACGGGTGAGACATTGTTTACAGTTTTCACGCTGTGCATTATACGGAGCAGAATAACACCCCACCAACTCGTTCACACAACTCAATCCCTGCAATAGGCTTCAGCGGCTGGGATGCGTCCGTTCGCGTCCGCCACGGCGGCCCGGCGGTTGCGACGCGTCCGTTCGCGTCCGCCATGGTGGCCCAGCGGCTGCTACGCGTACGTTCGCGTGCGCCACGGCTTAGCAGTGGTGCAAACGTCACGGTACAGGTCTTCCATGGCCAAGGACTGCGAAAAACGCCATGCTACGGGTCCGCCTTGGCCAAGCAGTGGTGAAAACGCAATTCTACGAGTCCTCCTTGATCAAGCCGTGAGAAAAACCCTAGGGTGCCGGTCCGCCTTGGCCAAGCAGTTGGGAAAACGTGCGGATACGGGTCCGCCGATGGAGGGGTGAGAAATGCGCCAGAACATGAGTCCACAGAAGGAGAATGGGTCCATCCTGATCCAGCAGTGAGGATGGCATCAGGATACTGATCCGCCGATGCAGAAGTGAGGAAAAGACGACATCCTGGCACGCGATGGAGGGATGTGTCAGCGGTGGCCCAATAGTGAAAAAAAAAACACCAAGGTAGGGATCCGCCTCGCCCAAGCGGTGGTGCAAACGGTACGGGTCCTCCTTGCTTAACGAGCTGCGTAGACGTCAAGGCACGGGTCCGCCTAGGCCAATCAGTGGCGTAATCCACAGAGTATGGGTCCGCCTTGGCCAGGCAGTGGCGAAAACGCCAGGCTACGAGTCCGCCTCGGCGAAGCAGTGGCGTCATCCACAGAGTACGGGTCCGCGTTGGCCAGGAAGTGAGGAAAATTCCAGGATGCGGGTCCGCCCTGGCCAAGCAGTGCGAAAAACGCGATTTACGAGCCCTCCTTGGCCAAGCCGTGATGAAAATTCAAGGAAGCCGGTCCGCCTTGGCGATGTGATGAAAAGGCAGGATAATGGTTCGCGTTGGCCAACCAGTAAAGGAAACTCAAGGTTTTATTATTAACTTATAAGTATAAAATCTATTATTACTGCAGTTGAAGAAATGAGCCACAATTTTGCTTTGGTCCCACGTGGCACAACTCCCCAAAAGGTCGATTGTCGTCATTGTGTTAAACATTACCTAATAGGTCACCATAGCTTTCATGTTTTACTGATCATCTTTTGGAGTCTCCTTGAGAAATACTGATGAGGGGCGCGAAGGAGACCTCAGTTCCGGTCCAGTTCAAGCCCCGAAACCGGATTAGCGTGAAGGGATGATCCATCTCTATCTTTTCACGCCACTTCTTTGTCTATCGAGTTCAGAATATTTTCCAAGGCTGTATAATCTATGAAATGTATGTAGTTCATCTCCGACAAAAATTCTTCGAGGAGTACTACTGCAGGAAGTCAACCCGGCGATTCAATACCATGTAGCTGATCCCAAAACTATAGCATTCTACGTGAGTGTGCATGCATTTGGTGGACTTTGAGTTGATAGGCGGTCAACCGACATGAACTCTTTGAAAATTTGCCGGGAAAATAAAATTGCGAAATGAGAATTGCCCTGATCTCCAAGGAATTCCTCTTGTTTCAAGAAAAATCAGTGCGCTAGCTGCTATGGAAGGTCTCTAGACCGAAAAACTCATGATAAAACTGTCGTACCATAGCTTCAGCGGAGCACACTGTAAACGCTTGCTGAATCTCTACAACTTATTGTTAGCGTTGCATCAGGAATAATTACATATGTTTCTTCCTTGTTGTGATGCACTACGATATGTTTTAGTAATAGGTGAAGAAGAGATCCGACGCACATGAACTCTTACATTGCCTACCCTGGTGTGTTCCGAATTTAGCGAGGCGACACTTACTTCGCTACTTTACTCTTCACCTTTCTTCGAGCTTATTCTTGTTCAATTTTACTATCTATGGAGTGCTCACCGAATACTCCTTCGTTGATTTTGCTTTGTGTTATAGTGGTAGTTAGTGGGCACCGCATTATTATGTTCCTTGCCGTGACATGAAAAGCTAGCAGAACAAATAGAGCTGCTATTTCGTTGCGCATTTGGCTACTCCAACTAATGCAGAAACTGAAACTACTCGGTATCAGAAGGAGGATTGCAGAACAGAAAAGGAATGGGCGTTGGGCGTTGCTCTATTCCATAACAAACGGATAAAAACCACAGAATCAAGTGGAAGGAGCTCAAAGGCTTATATGACGGTAGCACAGTTGAAAATGTATATTGGTGACATGATGGAGTCCGGAAAAGATGCGCCTCAAAGCTCAAATGCCAAACTGATTAAGTTTAGGCTATTTTGGAAAGCAAAAGACGTGGAGTAGACGGAACCTGTGTAGCCAACGTCGCTATTTGTCAAGCGCATAACCCCGCCCGATGAGACCACGTATTCCCGGCCCGTAATACTGTGTTGTTTGATTCGCTCCCGTTTCTCCGCCTCTACTTTTTGGAGAAGACGAGCTGCTTGACAAAACGTTCGTCTATCCAAGTCCTCACACTAAAAACTCGTCGCGATTCGTTAGTACTTATATATTCTCTGGGTTGCGTAATATTTTTTGGAACAGCCAGAGCAATACCATCCCAGCAAAACACGCTGAAATATCTACGTCATTATTTGGAGCATAACAAGAGGATCCGGCGAGATTTTAACTTTGCTACTGTTTTGAAAGCACAAGTTTTCAACAGCTACGCTAAGGAACCTGTTCGTTTGCTTGTTTGTGTGCTTGCACAGGGTGGTGCACAATTACTGTCAAAAGCACAAGGAAAACGTGAGAAAACATTCTCCAACGACCTCTTCAAGAATAAATCACTACCATCTAAGGAAACAAAAACCAGTAGTTGCCTAGCATGCTCCTCTCTTTGGCGCAGAGCACAGCCCTCAGAACCTCAACGTGTGACTCGTGTGACTCCATTGTGGCCAGCACTCGACTCCCACTTTCATCGACGAAGAGCCTCCCACGACTGAGCAGGTCTACAATCCTCGGAATTATAGGGCATACGAAGGAGGAGAATTTTCCCTAGAAACGAAGGCAGGAATCTCCAAGATAAAGTTCAAGGTTATTATGAATAATCAACTGCTTCAACAGGCTACCAACCACTGTGGATCCTCTGGCTGGAAGAAGCGTCTGCCTATCAAAACGAAATGTCCTCCGTGATTAGGAAAGTGTCAACGTGCCTGTCCCCCCTTCACCCTTGCCTCTGAATGACTGACCATTTCTCCTGAAGGAAACGTTCTCGAGTTTTTGGTTTGTGCTATGTTGAGAGGGAAGTTTAGTATTTAAGCTTTGACGATGTCACTGGAGAAAGCTCTGAAAGGAATCCCATAAAATCTCGAAAGGGTCACTGTGATGGGATATCTCAAGCGTCTGAGAGCTGCGATCCGCGCCAAAGAAGAAGACATGGAGCGGCATCAGTATCTTGGCTATTGAGGGCTGTGGCACATGTTCTTTCATACTTTTTTTCTGCCCTTTCTATGGCGGAACAGTGCTTGTGCGCCACCCTATACTATGTATGCAGTGGGTTTTGTACTATGTAGGTTGGGTAATGTACTATGTAGGTTGGGTAATTCGTGCGTTGTTTTCAATTCAATATTTCACGGTGATTTGGGCCTCGATTGACTGCATGTCATGAATAATTTTGCAACTCTTGTTTTGCTCTTTACCATAGTGTCAACATCGCTTTTCAATTCCCGTTGCACCTTCTTTTCTCTCGCATGGGATGTGACTCCTCATTTCGACAAGATTGAACCTCTCTGCCACCGACTACTGTTCGACTTCAATCATGAATCAAATGTGGCTCAAAAGGCTAGGGATATAAACGGCGAAGACAAGAGCAATGACAAATAAACAACAAAACACAACACACATTACAACACACACATAAAAGCCACAGACCAGTTGGCGGATCCCGACCTCCGTGCTCACCTTTTCGACACTACAGTTCTTCCAGCGCTGTGCTACGCTGCGAAGACGTGGACGGACACTACTGTTATGTCAACAACGCTGCGCATCAGGCATACAGCTCTTGAGCGTTCCCCTCTGAGATGCAGCCTGCATACCCAACATCAAGCCAGGCTTCCCACTTCCGACTAACGGCAAATTCATTCATTCATTCATTTATTTATTACGCTGTATAAGACAGACGTTATAAAATAGTGACAAACAACGATAATACCTAAACAATGTTCTCCTATATACTACAAATAGAACAGGGGTTTGAAACGTGGATGAAGCGCTGTTAAGTGTTCTCGTTCGACCGAAGTATGGTCGCTTTTGCCATACGTTTGAAGGAGGTAAAGGATGCAGGAACAGTTCTCGCCTTACTCCACTTGACGTATCTCAGGCCTGCTCTAACTGTAAAGGAGGTGGCCCTTAACGAAGTTTTAGGTAGTCTAACGAATAGTTTGTCTGCCCCACCCCTTGTGATGGAAGGCCGCATAGAGTAGAAAATATCTCGTCTTCATGACCCAGAAGAATACTTTTTGAACGCAAAACTCCAAAGAGGCGGGTCATACTATGAGAATCGAAGATGATAGGTAGACAAAAAGAACTTTGGAGTGGATCGCAAGATAACGGATGGACCAACTAAACGCTCAACTGAAAACGAATCAGACCTCTCATCAACGTGGTCCGCGACGCTCCTGGGTGACGATAGTGAGAGAACGAATTGAATGGAAGTCATGCTGGGGCCCGCACAACATATGATGACGGGCCATCTATGTATCTAAGTAACATTTTCGTAATCGCGAGGGACATAGGGGACGACAGGCTGTTGTTCTGGGGGTGGTGCGTTAGCGCGGGGCACGGTGAGAGGGGGGGGGGGAAGGGGACGTCAGGTCGTTGATCTGGACCAGGGATGTGCGTTAGAAATGTTTCAAATTTCGTTAGTCCGTTGATTCGTTACGTTAGGCCAAAAATGGCCGTTGCGCCTTAATTCGTTAATTCGTTAGAAGAAGGTTTTATATTTTGATAATTTCCATCACTTGTGGCAAGCTCTTGAGTCCTCCCACTAACTTTCAAAGCAAGTAATCAGCAATTTAAAAAAAAAATGCAGCAGACGTGACTTTTTTGTTTCTGGCCTTGTAAGCACAACACAAGAAGATGAATACATTTAGTAATGATATGTTTCTCTGTTCCACGAGGGAAGTAAACTTAGCAATACTAAAATCACTAAGGAAACAAATGGTAGAGATGCCTCCGGTTATGGGTTGACTTACATTGTCTCACAGTGTTCATCATAAACTCCTCGGCTGTAATTACAAATGAGAACTCTGAAGATCACAAAAGAGTGAGAGACTCAAAGTAACTCCTAAGCGTGAAGGCTACAGTATTGAGGATGAGGCACCAATCCTTCTCATAGAACCCTCATACAAGTTTCTCATTGTGCAGAAAAGCAGTTCCTGCAAGTTTTCTACTCTATTCATGGATCTGACGCAATCAGTGGTTGTCGAGAACAGACGGTCGCACTCAGAGGAAGTTTTTGGTGCGTGAATTTCATTATATACCAACATTTTAATGCGTGAGAAATCTGAGCTGTTAATATCACTCCGCCAATACTCAAATGGTCAGTAGAGAAGGACGGATTTGCGCAAAATATTCGCCCGACTCTTTGATTAGTTGCCAATTCATCGAGGTCCTGTCCAAATCGGACTGCCGTAAAGAAAGGAAGGGGATCTCTCAATCTTCTCGTAGAAATTTCTCATGAAGGCGGGTTGGCTGTGGCTGCCGAATTGATGTTCTCGTCAACTGCTTAACTATTTAGAATTTTCTATCGACTCTTCATAAAGTACGCGTCTTTATATAAAGAATTGACGATTGCCAACTCAACTAATTCTTCACTTTTCTTATAATCGCGCATTCGGTGGATCAATAGTGCGCATATTGCATGCATTGCAAGAACGAAATTTAGGCAAACCATACGCATTTATATGCTCATAGAAGCGCATTGTCCTGCCTTGCCCTATGCCTTAATACAGGTCATGCTTCGTAATCGTCATGAATATAGATGTAATCTGCTCAATAGTACAAGAAGGTCGTGTAGATGGAAGTAAGGACGAGAAAAGGGTGCATTTCAGCCACAATTTGATCCAGTAACGAATTGGATTTCGACGGATTTTTGGGTTTTTTCGTTAATTCGTTGATTCGTTACGTTAGGCCAAAAATGGCCGTTACGCGTAATGCGTTAACTCGTTAAGTTAGTAAAGCACATCCCTGATCTGGACATGGGGGGTGAGCGCGGGGGCACGGTGGGGGGAGTGTACGTGCCCTCCGATTGGGGGTTCACCCCCAGGTACAAATCGACCCCATGAATGACTGAGTATGTGAAACGTATCAAATTTATTATCACTCACTCTGAACATGTAAATATCCACTCCATAAAGGGAAGCCAAGTGGTGGTACAAGGACAGATCATACTATATACATGCGTTTAGTGCGCATGCGTTTATATGGTGAAGCACGGGCATAGTCGCAACCATTAAGCAAATCAAACGACGTTTGAGTAACGTTGAAGCTGCGCTCCCAATCCAGATGTGCCGGTTGACCGGGGTGCGGCGTGGGCTGCGCAAAATCTTACAATATATGTTGTTTCTTAAACTTGAGGACAGCTGCTAAAAATAGAATGAGCATTGTGAGCATTTAACAGGATCTTTTAAATCAATTTTCGAAAGAAAATTCAGTACAAAGACCCCCCGTTTCCTAACTACATCACAACCATCATATTTGCTGTAAAATAAGCGTAGTCTCCAGAAATAAAACTTGTGAACCTCTGGCATGTAGGCCAAAGAACACAGGATTAGGCCTAACTTCTGCTGAAATATCGAGCTCCTCAGTTTAGAACTAAATGCAAGAAGCAAAGGAACTCATAATAGCCCAGCCATGCTGCTTGTTGCCTTCGGGCGTTCTCTGCAATCTGCGAAGGCTTTTTAATGAAACCTATGATCAGTGAAGGCGTGTGTAACCAGAATGTTCGCAACGGTAAGGAAACCCTCGAATGCCATTACAGTGGAGCTTTCTTGCAAGCAATGGTAGCATAACAAGATCGACCTAGGAACAGTGGCGTAGGAGTGATTTGAAGTGGCTGAAAGTGTCGGTGCAGCTTGTTTTCAGGGTGCTCTCAATAAGGCTCGATGGTCTCCGGATATCACCACACGCATCAGCATTCGGTTAGCTACTAATTCAGCTGCTGGGAAAGTTCGGACTTGATGAGAATTCTACTCACGCCATAGCTAAATGTGAGATTCAGAGAACCGGGTATTTCGACTATTTTGAGTGAAAAATTCTTGTAAAAAGACGCAATGTAAATATCAGTAATATTCATCCCTAGTGAATAGCTACACTGTTTTGCGATACTAGAATTTTCAAACTTCACCTATGATGAAGAAACTTAGAGCGAAAGGTCTAATGGGGGGGGGGGGCATCTTTTTTGCCAGTTCTGTTCCTAAAAGATTCCCACGTCTCATCCACATCTCGAATACCCTACTGTTCGGACCTATAATTAAGAGTCTTTACGATGCCTGGGTTAATTGCTACGAAAAATATCCAAAGAAATCCCCAAATACAAGAAACCAAACCAATAAAGCCTATTTATGCCTCACGATTTGCCGGTCAGAATGAAAATGCACTCGGGAGTACTTTTTCGTGACCGGTCCGCGTCTCTTGCCTCATGATACTATTTTCACAAATATGTTAGATTAGGTAATAGAGATCACGGTCTCAGCTCGGTTACCGTGAGGTCGAGACCGGAATGAGACCTCAAGACAACCGGTCGGTTACCTCGAGATCTCAGTTGTTCTACAATGGATCTTTGGAAAATTGACCTCGAGGTGACCTCAAGGTAACCTCCGACGGTTACCTCACCGTTACCTCGCGGTCTCGACCAAATCACTACCACCTCAGATAACAACTGAGGAGGATGAACCGATTCGTACAAAATTCTGCGGGCAGACCTTACAGGGTTCACCGAAAGTTATAGCAGAGTTTCGGCCCAAAAAAGTGCCGATCATATCGATTTCATTGACTTTTCCCTATTTCGATGAGAGGCTGGTGAGGACATGTTTGCTGGGGTTCTCTAGCACGATTAACACGAATATAACAAGGTTCAAGACTCGATTCATCAATTTTGTTGTTTTTCACCCATTTTGCTCAGGGAAAGGTGAAGGAGTGCCCTAAAACGCACGCTCGAAAGTGCCAGGCATTTTTTGAGGGTTTCGATTTATTGTCTTTTCAATTTTGATGACTTTTTTCATTCTATGGGAATGGCCTCGAAAAAAGAGGTATCACGGAACTGGCGGGAGGCGATGAGGGAGAGTAGAAACAACAGAAACAAGGTGGAACAGGATCTAGTGAAGTGAGACGGGGGAGCGCAAGTGAGAAGAGCTCTAATACATGACAAGAGGACAGCTCGCTTCTTTTATAGCTCCAGGGGGCGGGGTTGTACAACTGATGATGAGAGACTGTCATGGACCGAGTAAGTGCGGTAACATCACATAATCTCCCAATTACATGTACAAGATGGATTTTGCACCACACCCGCGGCTCATCTGACAGTTATTTAGGTGAGAATTTAGACACGTTAGTGGAGAGTGTGTGCATCACGCGCCCCATAATCACCGTCAAAACTCCTATGAACTTGATTCTGAAGTTATTTTTGCGCAGAAATCTATGCGTGCTCGATAAATTAGATATCGTTTAACACATTAGCGACAATGCACGTTTTGCATTTTGAGTCTCTTCGGAACAAAGTGAATTTTACTGCGGTATAAATATGATGTCATTTTAGCGCACAGCACCTGAAATAACCCCAAAATGCAATGTTTCACTAGATTTTGTGGAAAAAACCTCACTTACAGTACCTACAGTATGCCTACAATAACCCTACAGAGCTGCACCACGGTATAGAATGGGTACCATATTCGTGATCAGCGTGTCAAATAACCCTTAAAGGCACCACCAGCCGAACTCCTCGACCCGGAGCTGAGGTGTGGGTGGTAAAATAGATAGTGAGTCAAATCACCACAAATGTGAGTAGAACACAAGGAATGACGACCTACCTACAGAGAAATAAGAATCGCTGCCGCGGCCAAGCCTGCCTTCCAACGGCCCGAAGCGCCAGTTAACACTATAGCGGTGGGTGGTCTGGCGCAGTGTACGCGTGCAATGTCTACCATTCACAGGGTTTCGTGGCGGGACGCACGCACACCCCACGACGGAGTACTCGTCCGCTCCTTCGACACATGGTAAAGAGCGGCTCCATTTCTTACATTTCTCGCTTCTTTCAAGCAGTTTCATCCCTGCCTATGAGTTCACCGTCCCAAAAAAAGCGCGAAATTAGGGGAACGAAAGGATTGTAGAGAAATTTGGGGGAATTCGGTCGTAGTTTACCTTGTTGAAGTTAGGTATCGCACTTCCTCTTGTCGATTTCAGGACATTTTGGATTTGATTGCAGCTCAAAAAAGCAATTTTGCGAACTGAATTTGTACTGACTGTTCTATCTATATCACTTCCGATGTCATTCTTCTTTTCAGTCTTTGTTTTTCGGTTTTGCATGCACCTTAGGAAGAACAAGTAGATGAACGCTTTTCGAAGTCCAAGCACAGCCTTAAATGGTTATAGAAAGATTTCGTGATTTGCATTACTTCATGGGAAGGTTGACGTTGAGAAAGGGGGAAAGAGTCGGCGTTCTTGAGGAAAAAAAAATTCAAAAAGGATATCACCGTATATAGTGAAAAATATGGCACCTCCTAAACATTTTCGTAACTGCCCACCAGTGGCGGACGCAGAAAGTGGGCGGG
>JARK01000634.1:0-15245 GCA_000688135.1 Ancylostoma ceylanicum
CTGCAAAATCGGGGTGCGATCAGGGGACCCCCATGCTGCAGCGCTCACATGCACTTCGCTATAGCGTACAGTGAACATGGCACGCTACAACGACTGAGTAGATCATATAGAGTGGTTGACACTGCATGCTCCGTTGGTTGTAAGAAGGTAGGTCTTTCGATCAGCCCCACCGATTGGCAAGATCATGAGATCAAGAAATCACTCATTGACAGTTTCGTAAAAAATCTAGAGTGTCAGTTTCCTAAATAATATTGGTGAAAAGTTGAGTGCACCTGACATTCAGCTAGCTTTGTCTCAAGTAGGAACTGCATTATCAATGTCTTCAAAATGAGAATTGCTCTTGTAACCGTTTTTTCGCTCAGCAACATGTATGAGCCGGCTGTTACCACGCGTATTGTAACGGGTTCGATTCCCGTTGCCAAAAAGCGGCTACAGCGTTGAGATTTTGCTCGTCCCAGCAACGCAAGCCTCGGTCACCACCAAATTCTTGCAAAATATGTTTACGAACCGTTACGAACTCGTCGTACTCGAAGGTATGAACTTCGTAACATTCTGTATCTCGCGGTTCCCACCACTATTTCCCTCGCGCACTGCCCCTCGGCCGTCAGGTCGTCAAGAAGTTCATGACTCCATGACAACATGGCAACCTTGCAACAACGCGACAGGTTCGCAACACCTTCGCGCTGCGCCGCTCTCGCGTGCCTTAGCATGTGGTGCAACGCGAACCTGGCGCACCCCGTCTCGAGCCAACCTCGTAACTTGTTGCGAACATGATGTTACGACCTGAGGGGGGATTACTACCACCCCAGCTGTCCTTCGTTCATGTGGAAGACACGACATGGAACAGCTGAGAATTTTTCATGTATTCTCGTGGTCACCACGATCAAAACGTCTGTAGTAGCAGAAGTTGTCATACAGCCGCCACGAACCCAGTCACAAGGTTGCTGTGTGGCCAAAGTGTTATTGAACACGTATGCTCCGTAATCTAGATTACCTTTATATGACTCGTCTGACAGAAGTAATCAACGTGGCGTCGTGAAAGCTTCAACGTCCCGGGACAGAGAATACATCAGAATAAATATAGGTTTATTTGACAGTACACTTGCAGGCGAGTAGCAGTATGGGAATGCACATATAGGTAGATCATCAGGGGACTAGGTGCTGGCGGGATGACGGCCGGCGAAGGGGACGTGGGAGCTAGGCAGTCGTACCGCTCGAGGGTGGCGCACGATCCCCTCTCCTTCTCTCCGTTCGGTCGCCACGCCCTAAATATGAGAAGTTAACGGCGTGCCTATGGAAGCTACGGTATGCCTAATCGAAGAAAAGATCCGCAGACTCAGTCATGGGGACTTTGCAACCGTTTACACCTCCCCTCACTAGCAAAAGTCCGTCCCACACTCTAAATATTATGAAGACTAATAAGCCAAAAGTGAAAAAGAAAGGAAACATAACTAAGTGTGCTAAAGAACGGACGTATATTCACCAGTTATTGTAGAAAATGATCGAAACTGCTTAATCAGAGCGGATGAACCTGCGAAGGTCCGATGTTGGGATCACAGCGTCGTGGTCAGTGGCCCATTCGAGGACACCACTCCAGTAGCGCACCTGGCGTTTTTGGTCTTCAATGACTTCAGCTTGTGGTAAATCAAATGCTACCGGTTCAGCACAAAATGAGTGATCTTTGCTATCAGCCCTAGTCGCTAGAATACTTGGTGTGACGGAAGTGCTAAAAACAAGACGTAGGCATGACTAATGTGCTGCATTCCTTTTCGAAAGCCCTCTCAGCCAAAGAAATATGTATTTTGATCTTTATATAAAGCTTCGGATTTTGGAGAAGGGTTGGAAATGAGTACCCTAATTATACCTGATTTCACAACTGAAGGAGTTACGAGTAATGATTCCTTCGTCAGTGCATCCGATTGCTGAGTTAAGACGAGAGTGGAGTCCTCTGGAGCGTCACTGTAAAATGGGACGAATGTCTCGGAACTTAGGCGCAATACAGCAGTCTGAGCTACCCGCGCTGCATTTCCCTGAATTATTGCCCTAGGCAAGAGGCAGAACTATGCCCTTGTCCTCCGCAGTTGCAGCAGGTGATCAGCTGCGAACAAGGCTGCTCAGGTCTTCTAAACTGAGGGCGTCTTCTTGACTGGAAAGGTGGCTTACGGTTCCTGGGCGATGCACTCCTCGTGTGTCGCCTGTGCAGTGGCGTCCCTCGGCGCCTTCGCGTTCTTGCCACGCACTCGATGTCGGCGAGCTCCGCCAGGGTCCTTGAAAGACGGGCGGTGGTCTTCGACACCGGCGGAGGTCCGTTGAGCGGCTGGGCATCACCCCAGAATCGTTTGACTGCGTTCGTGCACGAGTTACGTGAACCATAACTCGCAAGCAGAAGAATCATTATTAATAGTTGATAAGAAAAGACAAGTCGAAAACGGAACGATTCGCGGACCATCATGAATGTTTGAGTGATGATAGCAGTACCTGGATGAGGCTTCATGAAGGGGAAACTCGAACTCAGTTGAACCATGACTTTAAGAATTGAATGGAGAGGCACCTCAGAGTAGGACAGAACTGAAGATTGTGGACTAGGCGGGGCTCCACCTGCTTTAATGTCTCATTGGTAAACCAGTACCAATGGGCGGGGCCTAACTGCATGCTGACGTGGGTTACCGCAGCTCCATCCGTGGAAGAAAATTTCCAAAAATGAAAGACGATCTTGAAAAGCACATTCAAAAATATGTAAACAAGCTTTAATCATGTTTAGGATCTACATACATATGCACATGTGAGAAAGCAGTCATGAGATGGTCTGCTTTATCTGCGATATGTTTAGATTACTGCCGACACCGGATCAACGCGATGGGAGAGGAACGCCCAGAATAACGACACATCAACACATGAGAAGGAATGCCAAGATTTCTGAACCTTGTGGTATCTGCGTGCAGAAAATCAACGCAGAATATCACAGAAGGGAGCGAAAACTGAACAGATTTCCTGTGCACAACATCGCAGTAAAAAAAGGAATGCAGGCAGAACTAGAAGTAAATAGTCGACCTGCCGAGAGAGCCACAAAATAATACGTGCCTAGGATGTGCGAGCGAGTTAACCATAGGAGATACTTGAGACTAGTCTGCTACGGATATAGCCAGCAGGCCTTTGCGTCACAAACAATATGGTCATCCAGAGTGACCTGATACCACACTTATCAAAGTTGCGCTGCAATACTTATCGCCATATGCCACTGAAATCGTGCCAGGAATTCAAACGTACGCTGACAAAGATTAAAAATGAAATCCACTCATCAATTCCTCAACTTCAAAACTGATCCATATTCAGAAAACCAAGTTACATCACCGCGGGCATCAAAATTACTCATAGGTACCAGCCAATTCCACTATTCGCAGTCAATTACTCAGAAGTACGACATCAAATTTCTCAAAACTCAGTTCCGCAACTCTACACCTTTTCTTCACCTCGAAAATCTCTACATCTCAAAGTCTCTAAGTGCGCACACACTTCTGCTTCACCACTGAACATCTGGTGCCCAAAAACTCATCCGGTTTTGTAACTGACCGATCAATTCTCCGGAGACATCACTTCACAGAACCATTTCATTTCACAAAACCTCTGCAGCTGCACTAGAAAAACTTCAGTTCTTCCTATTCAAATCTGCTCGCGAGTGAGTTACAATATTTCATGATTCATGCGTTCTAGCGTTCGCTTTCATGGACAAAGAAGCTGAAATTTTGAAAGATGCGAACCCGATCCGAATCTTGAAAGCATGTGCCATGGGAAACTGAAGCTCTTTGTAGAGAGAGCTGCGACGCCGACAACTCAAAGGTCGTTCTTTTGGCAAAAACAGAAAAAAATGGCCAGTTCTGAATCTGCTCAACAGAGCCAAAATTAAACCTTGCAAAACTCATCTTTAGCTGTCGAAATTCCTACCGTCATCGGTGACGAAACCAATAAGCAAAGTGGCGCTGTGGAAGCGTCAGCGTCCCGGAACAGAGAATACACCAGAATCTACTTATTATTAATTGGCAATTCATGTGTGTATGTGAGTCTGTACACGAGAACCAGCTAACAAAAATGGAAAATACCTACACCATCGTGTTCAGCGCGTCGAGTTATATGTGAAAAGGTTGCAAATTTTAATTTTTACTTTGATTTACAGGTGTTTCGGCCCACTTTTGCCATGCTTAGACATGTTAAGTCCTTTTAGTAACCGAAATTTGTTTACATCTAAGTCGGAATGACTGATACTGGCCTGTGATTACTACAGCGTATATCTTCATTTATAGTGCGTCGGAGTCCGCTTCGGTCGGATAACAAAAGACGAGTATCGATCTTCGATCCGACCGAATCGGACTCCGACACACTATAAGCAATGCTTATGAAATGGAAGAGGAGGGCTCGATCCCTTCAGCAGAAAGAGGATGAGCATGGCGGACGAAGAATGGTAAGGATGAGGGTTGCACCGGCATGGGCGCTGGAAAAATGATAGGAAACGGGTAACTGTTATGGAAGCGATGCGCTGGCGTTCAGTAGTAGGGGAACGCCGATGGACGGGTCCACGACTGCGTGAGTGGCTTCGTAGGATAGGATATGTGTGTACACGAATGCGAGGCGAGCGAAACGAGTCCAAAAGAAGGCTGAAAGTCTAGCGTTAGCCGGATGATCAGGCTGGTAAATATAGTTTTATTTGACAGTACGCTCGCAGGCGAGTAGCAGCATAGAAATGCTCACGTAGGTAGACCATCAAAGCTTTTCTATGAGGCAATTTATATCAGATGCGTACGTTGGAAGTAGCTTTATAATGAAGGATAGCGCTAGTGGCATTGCTGACGCGGCTCAGACGCACGCACTTTAGGTTTCGCGGCAGCCACTCTTTCTTTTTATTGGGGATGCGCGTGCCGTGTTGACTGGTCTTTAAGAAAAATCTTCAGCAAATGGATGCGCACGTCTGTCTAACCTTAATCTACCTCATCACAAACCTTCAATATCAGTTTGTTGGCGTGATGTTCATGGTGGTGGTTGTTCTTCTCCAACTCGGTGAATACCTTATGCTTACAGTCTTTCTTTTATGGAATAGCAGCGTGGGACGGGTTGGAATTGTCGAGAAACATAAGCGTACAAAGTGAAGATAGCCTAGAGACTTAGTCAAACGAAATGGTAACGCATTGTGAGCGTCGACACAGCTGATGAATTTAGCAGGAACTTTGAGCAGGAACCAACATCTTGCGCTGCTGCTAACCGTAGTGTCAAGCGTTTTCTGTCGTGAAGCATCAAATCAAAAGCACGGCGAACATAGTCAGGTAAACAAAGCTACCTATATAAGAAAGCTGCGCGATCGAGCTGCTGTGCGCCCCAAAGTGATACATCGGGTCCAGCGCTCACTGGCTCAAACGGCAAGCCGGTCTCTGACAATCTCAACAGATCAATTCATAAATTGTCTTCAGTTAGAAATGGAAGTTTGTAAAACGGAACCGGTATACGTGATGCAATGGATGGCTGCACCACTACCCACTCGGCCATCCAGCTGCACCGCTGTGAGTGAGGGAGATATATGTCAGTTTATGGTAGGAATACCATCGACGTAGAATTTCGAGCTTGTATTAACCATTTAGCAGAATTCGTGTGTGTAGCATCGTTCGGGCAGGGCTTCCAACCTTGTATGTCTCGTTTCGAAACCGCAGCTTAAGTTCGCGCACTTCTCTTGTCATCACAGTTTGAAAAAAAAAACAAAAGCACGGCCAAAATCAGGGATGGGGAAAATAAACATTTGCATTCCTCTTGATCATTTCAGAAGTCTTCCTGACGCATTATTTTTATTTTGTTAATACTCTACATCGCAAAGGTACGGTTGATCTCGTACGAAACTTGCGAAGAGTCCAGCGGTTTGCTAACATCTCCGTACGTCCATGTCGTCAACTTTGATATTATATGCTCTTGTTTTCTTCTGTTCTTAGCGTCGAGCTGGCTTCTGGATTCTGCCGCGAATCCTTTCATCTCGTATCTGCCTCAAATCCTCACAACATCAAGCTTTACCTTCTTCACAGAAGCACTGAAATCGGCCTTTCGAACTGCAGCTGAAGTTGAACGAACAACAAACGTACGCTCGAATATATGCGATCCGCTGGAGGAGTGAGCCTACGACCCACGATGGTCCACGCCGTATTGGGTCGGAGTCTTCCTTCCTTTGGTACCGCCTGCTGGGAGCACGATAGAGATGGTCGACCGCTCATCGAGACAGCACAATGAAGACTGAGTCTTCCTGATAAGTTGAAAATATTTCAGCTGCCCTGGTTGAAGCCGATCAACGCTTCACAGATTCCTGCTTTGTCGGGACTGAATCTCAGCTCAATTCTAGCTTTTCAACAGCTTGCCCTCTGATTCCAAGGATTGAATTCAAGGTACGTTCTTCCTTGAAAAGAGAAAGCATATATCATTTCAACCCAAGAAAGAAAACGGATGTTGAATTTGAAAACACTCGTAAGTAAAGCAATTCCATTTTTTTTTCCGAACCGAGATCTGCTTCAAATTTTACAAAATCTTGTGGGTACAATAATAAATGAGTACGCTCACGTCTGAATCCTTTGTGTTTGCATTCATTCCAAGGTGACAATGAAGTTAACATGAGATAAGGGTGCAGTAATTAATTGTGAGCCAATTGCGAGCCGCAGAAGGATTTCAGCAGCCATTGTGCCTGTATCAAGTGATTCACAATGAAATTCTTACCCTTGAACAGGATGAACTCTAACAAAATTCTTGGGCCTTTCAGTACGGCCCTGAGCGGCTGCAACGCCTAGAAATTGTAATCTTTACAAACCAATTTACAGCATCAGTATGAATCGAGCTGCTCAGTTTCTCTTGGCGGACACGGGATCAAAAATAGCGGTTGTACTCCATGTTACTGGAAAGAAAGGCTGGACGCTATGTGTTATCCGATTGAGACTCACACGCTCCGCCATTGTTGCTGTCGGACACCGGACTGTAATAGGCGCGTGAGTCAGTTTATTCATCGATTTTCATTTCCTACCCGAACAAAGAGAAACTTAGATCCTTTACGACTACGCTTTGCATGGTGTAAAAAACCAAATCTAACTTTCATCCATTTTCGTTTACTTACAACGCTTCTTTGCTTAATTCAAGGAATTTTTCAAGCAATTCTGTTTGGTAGATACTGGGTAGGGTGTGTGTAGCCCCAGAAACACGAATGGGAAGCAGTGGCGGTATCTGAAACCAAAGTCCAGGAGAAAATACTTCTGCGCCATCATGAGGCTTTTCTTACCTAATTACAAAGACCTTTGTACACGGTAGACCATCAACTGGGGAAGATGGAGGTTTGAACTCGTATGGAGAGAGCCCCTAGAGCTCTTAGTTTCCCGTACACTTTTCCTGATATTGCTGTGAATTATGACTTGTTGAATATACTGCGCTCTGCCGCAATGGAAAAGTGGAAAGTACCTATTCGAGAGTACTAAGGCGTTCCAGAGATTCTATCTGCATGTCACGTCACTCGGCTTTGCGACTCCTATCTCTAACACTGGCGAGAGGTTAGGGTGCTATTAGGTTAGGATCCGATTGCTGATGTCGTTCCGTGGCTATCCGGTCCCTACACTACGTGTCTCACGGGTCCGAGTAGAAGCGTCGCGAATCTGTGTTCCGACTAGGATAGGAAAAATATGAGGTGAAGTCGTGCGAGTGGAACGAGCATTAGGAGAAGTCCGGAAGTCCGACGTCAACCATACGGCCTAACTGATACATTGCAATTTGAAATCTTTACGACAGAAACGAAGCAAAAACTGCGGAGACTGATGTAACATTTACCAGAAACTTATCCCCACACATAAAACCATAACAAAATACATCCACTCTCAGTGTTCTCATGAAAATTAAAGGCTCACACATTTTCACAGCCACGGTCTGTTTTTTTAGCTCTTTTCTGTTTCACTCCCAGATGTCTGCAATAGGCGCTGTGCTATGTGTAGATATCCAGTAATCCAGTAATTCAGGCAGAAAGTGGACGATGATGAAGCACCTTACAGATTTGGTTTCTTTTGATGCCACTGTTACTTGCAATTCGCGTCGAATTAAAGGCAGCACCAGGCGTAATCCTCGACTTGGAGCTGAGGTGCTGGTGGCAAAAAACACAGACTCAGCCCATCGCAAATGGCCACAAAACAAAACGGACACAAGCAACGATAGCTTAAAGACAGCACCCACGGAAATTTTCTTGTTTGAAATTCCGCTGAATTTCGGGGTTAACAGAGACGATGAACTTCGTTCATAGCGCGGACGAGTTTTCCGCTGAAGATATGCGCGCTTAACGCCACAAAATCCTGCGGATGGTGTGTATTTCGTACACTACACTTCACATGCTGCAGTAAGCCATACGCCGCAATAGCTCTAGCTGGCACGTCGAGCCAGGAAAAAACTCGGACCGGCGTGTTCACGACGACAGTTCGATTTTCCCTGCAGTTAAGCTATAATTGTTTGTGTTCATTTTACATTTATGATGTTCTGGGTCTGTACTTCACCACCCGCACATCAGCTCCGAGTCGAGGATTGCCGCGGGTGCTGCCTTCAAAACTGCAACTTTCGTCGCCGTTGCGAACACTTCTGACTGGTGAGTGTCTATCATCGTGAGGAAAGTGGGGCGTGACCAGGCGACTCCGATTGGTGCACTCAGGCAGCCCGTCCCACCCACCTGTTTGATTCGAATGGCGTTGAGCACAAACCGATCATGTATCATTGGATTGATGCCGTTTGAGTCCAAACAGGTGGGTGTGATGGGCTCCCCGAGTGCTCCAATCAGAGTCGCCTAGTTACGCCCCTTTTTCCCTCACGATGACACACACCCCTGACCGGTCGGTGTTTTCAACGGCTCGACGCGCCAGCTAACGCTTCATGCGACGCGTGGCTTAGCGCAATGGGTGTACGAAATACGTACGAATCACAGGGGTTCGTAGCGGGGTGCGCATACCCTACAGCGGAGCACTCTTCTGCGCCCTCGACGGCTCCGTACAGCTTGATGCTCCGACTGCGACGCCCAGAAGGAGGATCTGGGAAGATAGTGCTTTATGTAATACTGCTGAGTAGGACTCGCCACGCTTTTCACGCAAAAGGCCTAGCCAGTGCGTCCACCATTCAACAATTAATTCGTCTCAGACCTTTCCTAACACATCACTCTTGTTTTAAAATTTGGTAGTAATTTCCACGAGGAAATGGGAGGATTACTATTCATATAATTTATTAGGATTTTTCAGCTCATGGAGGATGCACTTTTTGGATGGGGTGAAAATACGCCTCCTAAGGGCTACTGTATGTCTGCAGAATTGAAGGTCAATGCGAGTGGCATTTTCTGGACACATCGCTTACCAGAAAAGTGTCCAAAGGTTTGAGTGCTCAGAATTCTTTCTGATATTACAACTAATTTGGAAACTTCATCTTATGGTCATGATCTTGTATCTTACATCTTATGACTTGATTCTCATTTTTTAAACTTTTCCTTAATTTTAAAAATATTTAAAACAATAGTGAATAGGGGTATCTCGGTTTTTAAAGTCAAACGTAGTAGAGAAGCTTATATCATAACAGTTTTCCTTCGAAGAAGCTTATAGAGGACAGTGAAAGGATGTGGATCTCAGACAACGACGACGTTTCACATGGGCGTGATAAAGTCTGCCTTCCAGCTCAGCTAATTTCGTTTTTGAACGTTGGCTGAGTAAGAGGTGGACTCCAAAGGAATTGTTTGTAACTGGGTTGGTAGAAGCAGGGGGTTTCACGCTCTAACAAGAGAAGTGCAAGAATCCAGGCCGGCAGATCGGAATTAGACCTATCTCGCTCAAATCCTTGCTTGACAAGGTCCTCCAGCGTATGTTTCATTTTTGCCCAAAGAGCTAAAAAAAAAAACAGATATCCCATCACACTGCCATATGCGTTGCAGCCGCCAGTACGGCGGCGTCAGGGTGGCCAAGTGGTGAGGATGCTGGACTGTTAGGCAGAGGGTCGGCGGTTTGGATCCTGCCATGTGCACGCATTTTGCATTTTTGTTTTTTATTCCTTCTATGTTGTTGAAATTGAATTTAAAAGATTAGAACATGAAACCCGTCATTGTTGATGTACCAGCCATGGATAACAACACTACATTGAACGTAGTTTACTGATCGTACAGTTGTTCCTCTAGTCGCATTGAAATAGAAAATTCTCCATTCAAAACGAAACATTATGATGCATTATGAGGCGAGTGGGAAAAGTCTGAGTTATAATCCCGAGAAGTGGTAATGTGATGAAAATTTCCAACATGGTCTAATGCAGGTGGCTGTGTGTTCGGCTGTGTTCTGATTCGTGATTGTCCTCTACAACTCAGAATCTTGTCAATATAAATAGGTTTTATGTTGTAATCCTTCAAAGTTAATTTCAACAACAAAGAAGGAATGAAAAACAAAAATGCGAAACGGATGCTTATTACGAGACCCCCAAACCCTCGACCTTCTGCCTAACAGTTCAGCACCTTCCTCGCTCGGCCATATCTGTTTTTACCTCCTTGGACAAAAATGAAATATATTCTGAAGGAACTTGTCAAGCAAGGATTCAAACTACATAGATAGGTTTCATTCCGATCCGCCAGCCTGGCCTCTTGCACTCCCTTGTAGGAAGAACGAGCACTGCAACCTTAGGTCTCATCAGGGTTACCACATATCGGACTCCCAGAAAGCGAATAGAATCCTACATCAATGACCAAATGATCCAAGATTTGCTCAAAGTGAAAGGTGTTGCAAATTTCGTGGAAAAGACTAAAGGTTACCACATATCGGACTCCCAGAAAGCGAATAGAATCCTACATCAATGACCAAATGATCCAAGATTTGCTCAAAGTGAAAGGTGTTGCAAATTTCGTGGAAAAGACGGATTTTTTCGGGATTGTTTCACTTGATTCAAACAACGAAATACATGCATTTCATAGTTTATATACTCTTTTACTATCACATTGTTAAAACGTGAATCACTCGCGAGCGTAATCAATAGCATGCTTTTGCTGATTTTTTGTTCTGCGAGGCCGAAATACTGCCAAAAAGCAATGTACTGTGCAGATGCACGAATATGGACGTTCTTTCGAATCATTTAAAAGGTGCGCGCTCTCCCACAGCTTCGACAGCTGAGTATCTTGTCCTATTAAAAAATATCGCATGGACCATAGACGATTACCACATTCCCCGTCGATCCCGCCGCCATTCTCGCGCTGCAACACTATGTAGTCGCGTGCATAATCTATCAGCTAATTCAACGGAAAGTCTACGGATACCTTGTCACGACTTTTACCCGGTTCAAGCCATTGCGATTGAACTGTTTCCCGCCATAACGCGACCCGAAGGCCTCGATACAGCAGTCCGCAGTCCTCTCGAGAACTAAGAAGCTCTCATCGAACACTGATAACAGAGGAAAGTCTACGGTTGTGCCGCGTCATACCTGGGAAGTGTGGTACGAACGAGGTCTGCGATTGGCCAGTTGCACAAGTTGGCCAATCAGGGACTCGGCCGGGTATTACGATGCGCACTCCGTACTGAGCACCTAAATAAGAGTAGGTTTAGGCGGACCCATGGTGTATTATAAAATTGGCGCTGGTCTCAAACGAAATCAAATCGATGGAAGCCGGGTGCCTCCAAGAATCGAAACACGGAGAGAAAACTGTTGAAGACTGCAAAAGTAGTCGACTAGGCGAAGGTGAGTGCATAACCACTCAAATTATTTTCCGAAGGAGTTGAAGCAGTGAGTATATTTGTAAACAGGAAAAAAATTTCTGTTTTATCAACGTCTTAGAAGGATTAACCCAAGATTCTTAAATGCTCACTTTCTGTAGCCATTTCCTTATGTAATTGGGATTGCCTGTGATAAACTTGCTAACGTTTCAAAATTCAACGTTTACCAGGCACCCATCAACACGTTTACCCATGTGTGATGTTGCCTTCACCAAACACGTGATGTTGTCTGTTTGGGTTATCATATTCATGAGTATGGAGTTACATCCATCCTTCCAGTGAGCATGCGGGCCCTGAAACTACTCGTATGACACAGACAGTGGGTAAGCCCTATCCTCGCCCTGAACGAGCTTTCCTCTCCTGGCTTATGGTGGTGTGCATTAAAGGCAGTGTGTGTCATGTCGTTCTCGGATCTGAGCTGTTAACATATTTTGGATCAGCTCAACGCGCTCATTCAAGAGGTCTACGTGGAGTGCGCCATAGCCATAAACTTTTTTTACGTGGCCCAACCGAAACCAAACATTAGGTAATAATATCAAGAAGCAGGTATTAAGGAACAGGCTGTACGATACAATGTTTATCCAATCAGTGTGTGATTTGCCCATACGGTAAGGAAGGAGATTGTTCACAAGCAGATTTGATATGTCAGATGAACTGCTTGAATTGCAATGCCTCAAATATTGGGGAAGGATCACCTCAGGCTAAACACAGCAATACGCGCAGCAAACGGCAGAATAGGCACACCAACTCCGCCCATTTCTGCGTTTGTCGCATGGGTTTCATGCCGGTAAAAAGGGTATCAAACCGCGGTTCGAATGCGCGAATGTATGAGTGCGCGTCTGCGCCCCCTCTCCCTCCTCCTACACCGTCGCAGCTGTGGACCCGTCATGTAGTGCCATAAGCACTTCTGGGTACCGGCGTACCCGCGACAGTGAATCCCCTGTAGAGCATTTTCTTTACTATACACCACACCTCAATTTCTTTTCGTAGTGGCAAACAAACAAACAAGCACACCTATGACACACACTGGTTTCAGAAAATTAACACATTCGCGACCTTACACTCTCGGCATGGTGCGCCGCGTGGGACACGGGCGGTCCCTTAAGCACGCATTTTTGCTCAACCAGTTGAGCACGCGGTCCCACGCGTCGCACCATGCGTGCTCAACCGGTTGAGCACATTGTCGCGAATGTGTTAAATAAATTGAAAAATTAATTCGAAGGAATTTTTCGTTGCAACTAATTGAGTGATCTCATTCAAGCTGAGAACCAAAAATTGGCTGGCATGGGATAGAATTCATTTTGATGATTAGGTTTAGATCAAATGGATGATGGCGATGGATTCAAAATCTGGTGTTGCTATGGTGAAACGTGCTCTCGTAAGGTGATTTGCCACTTATTCGACTTCATTTCATATGTCGCGGTCTTTGTAGATCTACAAAGAAAAAGTTTTCGAGAAGTTGCAAGAAGTACGGCTAAAGAACGAGGACGGTTTGTTTCAGTTCCTACATATTGTCTGGATGTTACAAGTACTTTCGCTTTTTTGCTCATTGCTTTACTGTTCTTTGGTTGGACATTCTTGAACATTGCGTTCGAAACGATTACGGAACGATTCACGTTCGTAGCTGTCCTCACTTCGACAGTTATCATTTTTCTAAAAGGAAAGGTCACGCTAGATAGTTCAGTGCTTCAATATTGTGGAAGACTCTATAATGAATACTTGACTCAATAGCGGACAAAACAAGCCAGCGGGGTATATCTTTCTCAGCTCTTTTTCTTCATCACGGATATGACATCCATTGTGTACCGTATAACAGTGCTTTAGGGATACAGTAGATATCTTTACAAGCTGCACAGGGTGAAATACAGTCCCTAGCCGGTGATCGTGGCGGTGCTCATGCCCTTTTGAACAAGAACGTCTGCTTTTTACCTTCAGTTTCTGGAACATTTATTGAAAAGTTGCTGATTGTATTTTGTGACACTTTTCCATGCAAGATTCACTGTAGTGAAATAGGAAAAAATTTTCTAATTGCTTAGTTGTCTCGCTGCGACGTTGCTTCCAAGCAGTGTGATTAGAACATAGCATTGTACTTTTCAGCAAACTGAAGATGAGCAGTCATCAATTTTGTTTTAAAGGGCAAAATATTTAAAGTAGCTAGCGAAAATATAATATTACAACCATTTCTTTTTTCTCCATTTCTTTCAATAAACTTCGCCGAGTTTAATTTTCTATATGGGTTGCAGACACCAAGGGTGAAAACCACTCCACCTTTGCCTTTCAGAAGAGGCTAAAAAATTCACTGAAGTCGAGATTCTGTGATTTGATGTCCATATATAAAACATACGTAGCTATGCTTGCGACAATTCTTTTCAAAAATCTGGGCACGCGCGTGGGCGCCAAATTGAAAGGATGAGAAGGCGTCTGTAGGTGAGCGAACGAAAGAAGGCAGCTTTGAAACATTGGACATCATCCAAGGTCTTCGGGCACTACTCTCCGGATAACATTGATTTGAATATAAATGAATGAATAACTTTGGCGATGATCGAAAACTTTTGCTGAAGACTTTCTCAGCTTTGGAACCATATAGAATGAACTAAAATTAACTACTCTATTGAACAACTATTTCGCTAGCCTTTCTTTTTGCAAGTACTCATCGAGGATGAGGTAAGAACAGCTGCTCTACGAGCTTTTCAAAATTCAAATTATACATGCAGTTAGGAACTTGTTCTTCGGATATTGATAGAATAGTTGATGGATTGTCTTTATCTAGAAGTTAGCTTTACGCACTTGAGCGCTTAGAATTTATGCTGCTGAGTCAAAAAAAAATCAAAATTGGCGTTTTTTAGCCTACTTCGAATTGATACACAATGAAATGTCGACAAGATCAGAACACGTGTGGGCGAACGATAGATCGTACCTAAGCAACCAACCCATTTTTGGTGAGTGAACTACGTTTTCTCATAAGGAATCCTTTGCTACATACATAGTTAGTACAGAATCGGTAATATATATGTTTACAACAATGTATCTGATTGGACTGTACTACATCTATGCAACCTACAAGCCAAAGGACATGCATAAACTGGTTGGCGTCGTAATCTCCGAAAGGTCTTTCGAAGAAATATGTTTTTTTTTTGTTTCAGCCACAAATGCCTAGATCAAAAAACATCATGTAAGAGCTTGATAAATTATTTTCATTCCATCAGTTTTGCACTGGCACAACATTAAAATAATGTACATGAGACTGATCATGCTAGATCCAGAAGACAGCGCTGAAGGATATCTACAGTCTCCTACACGTCAAGATAAACGAAAATGAAGAGCTGATATACAGGAAGCATAAGTGATTGTACAACGTTTGCTCACTTATTTCTGCTCCAATTATCCATGCCTTACGCCGCTCTTTTCTCTGCCGTGTGAGGGAAGGTTCAAATCCGAACTGAAAGTTTCCGATAAATCTCTTTATCTCGCAATTTCTAAGGCTTG
>JARK01000635.1:5225-19887 GCA_000688135.1 Ancylostoma ceylanicum
GTTAGAAAGTGGCTTTTCAGTTGTTTCTTGAAACTTTTCATGTATTCTCAACTGTGGTAATTATGGAAAAAGAGTTCTGATAAGAATGTGAGCTTTTTCCGCAGGTTTATAGACTAGATTCAATGAGGTCACTACAGGGCATTCGTCCTGGAGTAGAAGTTGCGTCGCATATACGCGCGCGAGCAGATCCATTTAAACCGTCCGAATCCTTAGTTGAAAGGTTATGTCCAATGTCCAAATTCGTCTCAACGGCTTATGTCCAACCCGACGAGCACTCAGCAATGACCGTACGAGCGCTCTTCAATGACTGTACCACAAATGTGGAGCATGTCCGAGCAAACGTGGACAAATGTCCGAGCGCTCTGCAATGACCGTCTGATGTGGAGCGCTCAGACGGTCATTGCAGAGCGCTCGGACAGTCATTGCTGAGCGCTCGCACGGCCGAATGCCTGGGACTGTGCCACCCGCGCTGGCGAGGAGCGCTCAGACGGTCATTACAGAGCGCTCGCACGGTTCGAGTGTCTGAGTGGCGATGCTGCACCTGGTCTAACATTGTACCAGTTCCAGTGGTGTGTTACGCCCAGCCGATGTTTTTCCGAGTGTGTGCCCCGTGGGGGAAAAAGGGGCCTGGCTAGGCGACTCTGATTGGCGCATCGGAACGCCCGTCACGCCCAGCTCTTTCAACTCGAATGGCGTCAATCTCGTAACACATGGTCGAATTGTGCCGCAAGAGTTGGAATAGATGGGCGTGGCGGGCGGACCGAATGAACTCCGTAGTGATGACACACACCTATGTTTTGCCAGTTATACCGGACTTTATGCGTGTGAGCACCTATCGATGAAATATCACGCACGATATCCACACAGTCACGCTGAGACAGTTTGCAGATGCCGTTGCGCAGTCGCAGTTGCACCAATCAGTGCCGATAGCCTTAGTATGAACTACAATTCTGTCACAGAGCTACACTAACAGTTCATCACGATTTATGAGAATCGCTGGTCCAAATCGAACTGCCACGAACATTTATACACGATGAACATCGACAATCAGTCTATGAACGTGTTCGCAATCAGTTTATGTCTGTAGAACTGGCCGATTGGAGTAGAATTCTCCATACGAAAGTGGCGGTACAATGTTGGGGCTGAGTTGATAGAGATATGGTGGCCCCTTGTTCACCTGAGTTAGTGCCACGATGCTTCCGGGTGGGAATCTGGAAAACCATACGTTTATGCAGAGCAGAAGAAGATCCATGGGTTGTTCTCACCTGATACCCAAGTTGACTTGGTCAACAACTTCACCTTCCAACATGTCCACGCTCATGTGCCAATCGAACGAAGTGATAGCTGTGGCTGAACCACTGGATGCCGACGTTGCTTTATGTTCACCCTGTGGGAATGCTGAAAAGAAGCAGAATTGGAAGTGGTTTCCGGGACGCAGAGTCAATCAATATACATTTATGCAGTGAGCGTCGACGGCAGCGGCTCATCTGCGGCCTCGACAAGCACGCCGCGCAACCGCGCCGCGTGCGCCGCAATCGATGTCTCCTCCTTCACTTACACCATTTCTAGCGAGGAAACATGAAAAAACGGGAAAACATCACCAAATCGCAAAGAAAATCGTCTAGAAATAGCACTCCGGCGGCTGACGACATTGATTCCAGCACGCGCGGCGCGGTTGCGTGGCGTCGTTGTCGAGGCTGTAGACCACCGCCTACCTAGCGTGACAGCAGCAGCAAGTGTAATCGCATGGCCGACCACGACCAGAGTATTTTTCCTCTGTTCACCGGATAAACTGCGTAGGACAAAGTCGGCGCGGGACACTCCTTGCGCTTCCGTTTCCTTGTCGTACAACTTATGGATAGTGTCCATATTCATGACAGGAGAACTGAAATTTCGAAAACATTAGAAAATTGTTCATCTTCTCATCTTAATGGGTACTTACTAGCTCTCATCTATCGGATATAGTTTGGTAAGCAAGTCAAGATGAAATTCTGGCAATGGCTTGTCTCCAGAACGGTACCAGGATAGCGGTTCAAGAAGACCGGGCTCTATCTACAATTCAAGGTTTTCATAAATGCAGGAGACTTTCCAGTGGTCGAGNGTAACCAAGACGACAGCGATACTAACCGCTATCAGAACAATTTATACTTATCAAACGCACGCATCCATTTGCGAACGGTTTCCTATGAAGACCGGTCAATGCGGCATGGACTCCTCAATGAAAAGAACGCGCCGCCGCCGCGAGGCCTCAAACGCGTGCGTGCGTCTGAGCTGCGACTGCGATGCGACTGGCCCTATTCTTCATCATATATACGCACACGCGTCAGTCGCGCGCATACAGTATAAACTTCTCCATCCTTGTCGCGGAGTTTACCTGCAGCCTGCACTCACCAAACGCCGTGATGGGAGGATTGTCCTCGTAGGCCTTGCCATAGAGCAGCTTCTTCGCCGCTGTGTTATGCGGGATATTAAGATCAGTAGGCGTCAGCTTTAAAATTGAACATCAGTGAAGCGATGCCCTTCACTTTACCAGCTAAACCTTACATATCCGTTCGGCGCTTCCGTATGAATCCAATCCGGACCAAAGATGCGATCGACACGTTCCGCAGAGCGCATGATCACTATCATCCGTCCTGCCTGCTTCTTACCCGTCGCTCTTGGCCAGTATGAGCAGGTCATCACACCAGGCTTAAAATGTTCAGTAATTAGTACGATACACTATGCTTCTCGAAGCGACTCACATCGATTTCAGTATCAGGCGTAGCAGTTGAGCTCGCGGTGCTGCCCGACTTCCCAAACTTGAACCACTTCCTCTTTTCGCGCTTCGACTTGTCCTTCTTTTTCGATTTCTCCGACTTCGATTTCGATTTCAATGACTTCGATTTCGATTTCCGCAGCCTCCATGACTTCTCCTTCTTCGACTTCTTCTCCCTCTTCGACTTCTCTTTCTTCGACTTCTTCTCCCTCTTCGACTTCTCCTTCTTCGACTTCGACTTCTTCTCCCTCTTCGACTTCTGCTTCTTTTCTCTCTTCGACGATCCCTCCTTCTTCGACTTCTTCTTCCTGCTTCCGTGCGACCTAGCCCTCGCACTCTTCTTTTCTTTCTTCGATCCGCTCTTACTGCTCTTATTGCTCTTGGGTGATTTCGCGCTCTTGGGAGTTCTGGCGCCTTTGTCGCTCTTGACCATCCTATCGCTCTTGGGAGCTTCGCCGCTCTTAACAGCCTTATCGCTCTTGAGAACTTCTCCGCTCTTGACGGCTTTATCCTTATCGCTCTTGGGAGCTTCGCCGCCCAAGAAGGCTTTGTCGCTCTTGTCGCCTTTACCGCTCTTAACCTCCTTACCGCTCTTACCGCTCCTGAGACTCTTCCCACTCTTTGCACTCTTTCCACTCTTTACCCTCTGTGACGGCTTCTTCCTTTTCCTGCTCTTGCAGCTCCAGCCTCTACCGCTCTTGCAACTTTTACTCCTCTTAGAGCTCTTGGAGCTCTTCGAAGCAGATCTGCTTTTACTCCTCGTGCTCTTCTTGCCAGCACCGGATCTGCCTTTGCTCTTGCCCTTTCTGCCACCCGCTGGCGTCCTTGCCTTCGCAGTTTTTGGCCCGCTGCTCTTCTTACTCTGCTTGCTCCTCTTGCTCCGCTTGCTCTTCTCCTTCTTTTCCTTCTGTTTACCGGCACTGGCCCTTCTACTGCTTCTCTTGTTCACCTTGCCCTCCTTAGGCGTTTTCGGCTGCGAGCCGCTCTTGCTCATAGTCCGACTTTTGCTTCGGCTCTTGCTTTTCCTGGGCGTCTTAGGCTGAGACCCCCCGGTTACGCTCTGGCTTTTGCTTTTGCTTTTGCTCCTGCTTCTGCCCACGCTCTTGCTCTTCTTACTCATCTTCTTCTTCGGCGTCTTCTTCCCCGACTTGCCACTGCGTTTCATGGACTTGTTGCTCTTTTTGCTCCTCTTACCACGTCCACGTGATGGCATCTTTGAGTTCTCCTGAACATGTACGTCAGAACTGCGGATGAACGAGTCAGGATGGAGGTAGCAGACCTTATCGCATGTGCCGTGATCGTGGAATGGTCGACCTTCCTAGTCTGTGCTCTTAAATATGCGAAGGATATCGTGTTGTTTACCGTCATGGAATCGATTCTGATAACCTTACTTGGTATTGTTTTGAGCTCATCATTCCTGTGTTACCATTTTGGTTTGTTAGGCAGCGGTGGAATTCATTGGAACGTTGAGTATGTTTTCCGCAGCGCGATTGTGTCGCCGCGATTGCCTTTGCGCGAAAATGATGATCGCTGCGATTTTGATGCTACCTTGGGTAAAACAGACCATTCCAGTGAATCCTACGAATCGGGACTGCTAAATATTGTCTTGATCTTGATCCTTTTGTCTTGTAACTATAATAAACCCTTTGCCTATTGGTGTCTGGAGTCGTTCGATGCCATAAGTGCTGAGAATCCGGTCTATGCGATTATGCTTTGTCCTGTACGATTGGTTGAGAATCGTTGGCACCTCTTTTACAACACTATGGGTTGTTCTGAACGGCACGTGGAAGAAANGATAGAATGTTTTTCATCTTCTTCTGAAGGCGGTTTCGTTCTCGTTTGCGGAGTAGAGAACAGGTCGATTTGTTTTGGTTTGAAAATGTTCTCCAGACGGCCGATTCCAAGGTTGACTCGAGATGCGATCGTGCTTTGATGATTCCATTTATACACGCTCCACGTCGACGTTTCCGAGCAGCTATACTCGCTTTGAGTAACGCTAGCTTCAAACGCGCAACACCTATTCTGACTTCGTCATTATGTAGATGGGGAACGTTTGAGAATAAGTTTTCAATAAAGAGAGGAAAGATGTTATATGAGCGACAACGTTTGAGAAATGTTACAGATTCATCACAAACAACTGCCATCTGGTGTAACGCTGCAAATTGTATCATGACAGCAAAATTGGCCCTACTGATATTATGTAGACGTTGCAGGCCTTTCATGTGTTCCAGTATATAGAATAGGAACAGCCGTCCGTCATTTATAAGAACAGCAGCGGTACCACCACTGCGCTGTACCGTACTCGGTTCTGACGTAGTAGATGACGACATGAAAGCATTACTGAGTCTTGGACCTTCGTTTGCTATAGCAACACCTGCGAACGAAGAAACCCTCGATGCTGTTTTGTGTGGTGTTCACAAGTTTGCGCACCAGCTGAGATGGCGCTTTCATAAAGGTCCAACAGTTTTGGACAGAACATCAACACTCCTTGCTTCACTACCATTTCCCAAACCTCATATTTCGATCCCGAAGTCAACACCAATGGATCCACTAGTCTCAGCTCTGGAAGTTGATTTGATGCGAGAGTATCGAAACGCTTCAAGATCACATTTCGTTACAAATCTTACTCCACAAGAGCTTAGAGGATTGAGGAAGCTCGGAGCAGCACGACAAGATCTTCGGATAACTGTTGGCGACAAAGATGGTGCTTTCGTAGTACTACCTCGAGAACTCGATAAGGCTTTAACATCATCCGCACTCGCTGACGATAGTGTCTACGAAAGGAGTTCATACAAATGTTTCACCCAAAAATACCAGATACTAAAAGCAGCAGTGAAGTCCGTTCTCTGCAGAAAATGGGACATGAAAACAACATCGCGTTTCTGGACAAATTATCCTGAGGTCCCGACGTACTATTCGTTGGTTAAGACACATAAAATTGATCAGGACGTGGACCTTATGAAGGTAGATATATCCACAATAAAAACGCGACCCATCATCTCTTCGTGCGGAGGATCATCGGATCGAATCAGCTGGTTATTAGTGAAGCTCCTTTCACCACTCCTGAATTACGTTGGTGCCCACATTGTGAACTCTAGTGAGTTCATCGATGCCATCAAACAATGTCAGGTCCCAACCTCTGCATGTTATGTGAGCTACGACGCAGTGTCGCTGTACACGAACATCAATAACAATGCAGCCATCAAAACCCTGGTCGAGCTCCTTAACAACCATAGCAATGAAGTGAGTATGTGGGGCTTCTCCGTAAAGGATATCGAGACTCTCCTAGAGGCTACGCTCGCCTGTAACATATTCCGTTTCAACAACGAATTTTACGCGCAGAAACGAGGTCTGGCAATGGGGATACGCATAGCACCCTTGCTTGCCATCGTATATCTTGATCACATCGAGAAATCGTCGCTGACAAAAGGGATAGTCCTGTACAAACGTTACATCGACGATGTCTTTGTGATTGGGTCATCATGTGCTGAACTGACTGAAACGCTCGCAAATTTGAACGCAGTGGATGAGAACATAAAGTTTACTATCGAAGAACCGGGCTGCGATGGATTTTTGCCATTNACGGAGTCGGTCTATCATTTCGAGAAGGACAAAACATAGTGTTGCATCAGTGTCTCAAAATTCGCTAGCGTTACTGACGGTGGTACACTCCTATTACTCCTCAAATTGCTGTTGTTTTAAAAGAAAAAGCTTTCAAGAAGATTTTCTCTAAGAATCACACGTTTATTGTACAAGCAATAATTACTACTCAGTATGACATTGTATTTACAACATTAACCACATTAAAGTTTACAATCGCCGCAGTTTTCGTACGTTGTCTTTGTAAAACTTGCTATAATCGGTGTCCACAGAGCCGGAATATTGATCCACCAGATCGAAGACCTTTTTTGGTATTTTCTTCTCTGAAAAGTGGAAAATATGGATAGGTTCATTTGGGTGGCAACCGACAAACAAACCTTCTGTGCTCCTTTTTTCGCGGCGGTTAGCCTCGAACCTTTCAAAGGCGTCTCGGAACTCAGCGTACCTGAATTACCTTTTTCAGTTACTCCCAATGGTTTCCCCCAGGAAAATATCTTAATTCAGTTGTTGACTGCTTACTTCTGAGGTGGCAGCACTTTGCTGATGTATTTGTCGATGTGAAGCTTGACGGTCGATTCGTCCGCACCCTGTTGGCGGGCCTCGGTTACGAGTTCGTGCAGCGTTTCCTAGGAGAATTTACTGAATAGACGATGCTCCAAAGCTGACGTTTTACTAATCATGCGAATGTTTTTCTTACCTGCTGATCCTGGCTCAGATACGTCGCATATGGTGATAGTGGACAGCCTCGTGTTGGTCGTATTGGTGTTGGCGCCTCCGGCAAGCTGTTTGCTTCGGCTAATACAGTGCACAGTAGGGAGAATTGTAGGAAAATGAAGCCAAATGAGAGTCTGCTGAGAGGTCGTAACGACATTCGTAGACTCCTGTTCTCCTAAATTAACATATTTTTGCGAGGAATTACACACATTTAACAAACGATTATCAAATCCTCTTTTCCTTTCTCTCTCAAATGCATTCCGTGTTCTACCAACATCTGAACGTGGCAGCTGCGGTTTTCTGTTTACGGTCAGCGTACCAAGAAGAGGAAAGGGCACTTTATACTAGATGCGACTTGCGTGCGACTTTCAGACGCACGCATCCATTTGCGAAAGATTTTCTATGAAGACCGGTCAACGCGGCATGAAATTCTCAATGAAAAAAATGCGCGGCAATCGCGAGGCCGTAAACGCGTGCGACTGAGCTGCGACTGCGATGCGACTGGCCCCTATTCTTGATCATATAGTCGCACGCGCATCAGTCGCACGCATCCAGTATAAATTGCCCTAAAATTGACTGAGGTTGCACTTTTAGGCATTTATGACGAAATGAGACGAAGAATACACTTCAACAAGTGGATTGAAGCTGTGAGCTAATGTGTTGACGAGGATGGAGCCAAGTCAATCAGAGAAAAAGAGAGAAAAGAGGGGAAAGAGGAAGAGGGAAAAAGCACAGTCACCAGCGAATAATTAGCTGTGTTGTAGCTGTAACTACATAGAAAGGGTGACCGACCAAGCTTTGTTAATACAAGTCCATCCACAAGATCACTAGCCTAGTTTTTTCCTCGAATACTTCCCTTGGACTTACGTGAAACACTTGCAAGTGGAAGGACAGATGGGAATATCGCACAAATATCACCAGCGTTCCAAGCTTTGACACAATCACGAGTTTAGCCCGATCGAAATTCGAGTGGTTATTTGAATGTTCGAATGCTTAAAAATCCGATGACTGTAAAAAAAGTAGAACTTCCGAGAAGTGAGGTGATTCTAGAACTGCAAACTTAGAAAAAAATTTGAGTGTCTGAACATTTTATCTATGTTCCTCATAGCCGTTGAAACCTGGATAAAGGCTTTTTTCGTGGGTGCTGCCTTTAACCAATTGCTGACCGCGACCGCGCCCTTTTCTACAGCTCAATAAAATCTCCTATGTTTTATATTCTTCTTGACTCCTGCAGAATTTTGGCAGACAGATCCCTCATGAAAGCAGTAATTGATTTATTATGTTCAATGACAATAGTGGAGATCCAGCGTCAACCGAAAAGGAACAAGCGCGTCCCTGCGGTGAGCCTGGCGATCGGCCACTGGATAACTAAGAATGGCTGGTAGCGCCAATCAAAGAAATACCGGATCCCAAGCACTTGAAGGAATATCCAAGATGTTCCAGGACCATTCAAAGAAACGCTGCTTGATCAGTAGGGTGTCTTGTTTATCAAATAAGACTCCAAAACACAGATTAAGCCAGAAAATAGCTGCTAAACAACATGCGCTCCGAGCCATGAGCACAGAAACCCCTGCAGAACTATAAATACTCAGTAGCTCAGTGTGACGAACCGCAAACACTGGACTTGTTGGTGGTGTTTACTCAGGACTGACTGGTCAAGCGTTGTTTCGTTAGTAGTCGTTTGGTCAGCTGGCTAGTAGAAACAGTCTGAGCGTAAAAATCATCATATTTACTCTGATCATTATGCCTATTTTGAGCTCAGCATGAGGTTTGAAGCAAAAACTGGAACAATAGGGAAATTCAGGTGGTGGACGAGCAGGAACTGAGTACTCCAGCAGAAGTCGCAAATGTTTCTAGGATTATTCTCTAGGAACGGACTGAAAAACACACTAAGCTCTACAACGAGGTGTGGAATCAAGAGAATTGCATTATTTCCCACAAAAAATTCATAAAGTAGCGAGAAAAATGAAATAGGATAACTGAATTCAGCTTAATTTTTTCCTACTTCTAAGGTGATCCCTAATGAAAATCTTCAAGAGATGAAGAGAAGAATCCCCATGTAGGAATGAAAAAGAATGAAGGCAATGAAAAATCATTCCTCGAGGATTCTTATTAGGGGCTGTTTCCCAATTGGAAAAAAAATTAAGCCGAATTCAGCCATCCTTTTTTCGCTTTCATTTTTTTTTTTCATTTGCGATGAATTTTTTTTTCGAGACGTTTGGAAAGCACACTGGAGTCCACGAAAAAATTTAACTTGGAAGATAGGCAGAGGTCGAGAACATGATCCATGGCCAACAACAATCACTCCCCCCGGCACTTTTACCCTAACTTTACAGCGTGTTGCTGCTGAATTTTTGCAGGTCGTGCTAGTTCAAGCAGAATCGACTAGATTTCACGACAACAACGCCAAGTTTCTGGCCCAGTCCGCAAGCTGGAGGGAATTCCAAGAAAAACGAGCAAATTTTGTTAGCAAGTGCACTAGTTCTGTGCATGCATTAAATGTGTTGACGACCGGGTTAACGATAAGTGAATTCGTGTAGTGCTAACGCGCTTACCCTGGGTAGTCTTAACGTTGAGTGCAGCTCTTGCTAGAGTTTTCTCGTAAAAGTTCTTCCCACCTAAATACACAAATTTTATCGCAAGAAATATGCAGATGAGTGTTTATATTGCGTCAAGATTTGAGCAGAGTTTCGGTGGTTCAACTGTTCAAACACTATGACACTAAGTTTTTTTATTGTTCTACTTAGTCTATAGCAAAGAATAAGGTAACCAGAGAACGACGGAAAGAAAATGGACAGAGAGAGGGAGAGAGAGAGAGACTCGTGACTTTTCGACTTGTGCTGGTCTTTTAAGGCCTAACCGTTTGTCATATTCGGTCTTGAGGTCCAAGGAGTACTTCCCTAATGGACATTAATCAGGTCTCTGCTGGAAAATAGTCAATAGCTTGTCTGTTGTAGAGTAACGGGACCACCACAATTTGGGTAATACTTATCCAGTGCACTTACAAAAACCAAATAATGCATTAGATATATTCGAATTCGAAAATTCAATTTCGATTCAGTTAAAATTTCGGTCCCGGTTTCCGGAGAAGAGGGAGAAGATCAACTTTTGAAGAATATTGAGAGGTTAGGCGCCTTCTACTTCCTCAACAACAAAATTTCTTGGACCTGATTCTGACCTAATAACTAAACTAGTTGGGTTATTCGATTTTTATTCGGTCCCCAGTACATATCTTGTTTGATTGTGATATCAACGACTCGTCTCGGATCAAACATGATTAGGTTAGGCTACAATACCAACGGTGTCGCTTGATGAAACTGCGCGATGTCTGCGATTTCGCGTTTTTTTCGTCGCATCTCCATAACTCTCTTCAATTTTGACCATTTTCAAAATGGAGTAGATATTCGGAATCGGGATGATCCAATCTATCCGGTAGTATGCTCAGTAGTTGAAAATTCAAGAATTTTTGTTGATCTTGTAGAAAAATCACCTAGGGATACAATTAAGAGAGACTCGCTGCTTTGAGTCTCTTCTAATTGTATCCGCAGGTACTTTTGTTGGAACGAAGCCCTTTAATTCCTCATTTTTGTGAAGAAGTTGTTAAGTGCACTATAAATCCTTTTTTCAGGCTTGGGACAAGATGAGAACAAGGACGGTATCTCATATGACCTGGATATGAACCAGAATACCAATTTCAGCAATACTCTTCACATTTTCAGCTATTTTGAAGGGAAATCAATGTGTGAGGTCTTCGAGTGATGTTTTTTTTTTTCGACTATCCCAAAACCTCCTCACTGCGGTTGTGCTTTTAATCGCATATGGATGCGATTTAGAGAAAAAGTACCTTCTCATTGTTGAAAAATGATCTTCCCGATGTTAAAGTGGATTTTTGGAAGAGATAACCCGCGAATTCACAATTTGCCATTCATTATGGTTTTTTAACCTTCTGTAACAGCAACAGCCATTGTTCCCCTGCGCCATTTTTCCCCTCTACCCGCATCCCTGGCAGGCTATAATCGCGGCCTCGCTATCGCTCGAGCGCTGGTTCGCTGGGCCTCGCCGTAGACTGATGTGCCCTGCGGTATTTTCGCACCTCTTGGATGCGACTGCATCTGAAAATATGAAGGGAGTATTTATAAATGGAAAGTTGAAAAAAAATGAGGTTTTACTTCGTCGACGAAGTATGGAATGAAATCCTTGAAATTCGCAGAGCTTTTTCAATGTTTTGTTAGAAAACTTCACGGGTAGGAGCTGAGCTTTCAACATGAGCAGTGCTTCAGCTATATGTAATAATGAAACTTACTATGAAAAACTCCTATCCGTGAGATTTTCTAACAGCAAGCTGATAAAGTCTGGAAATATTTTTTCTCTACAAATATGAATTTCATTCCACAATTGTCGAAAAAACAAGACCTTACAAGGGAAGTGCGCGAGGTTAACCCCGGGGATCGAAACGAAACATTCATTTTCGAGAGCACTGTCTAAGGTGATGTTAATGTATGTATATCATTTTTGCCCAATGGTCCTGACGCGCTCAGGAGAGCGCGTCAAAGATGTCTCGGCAGCCTGCAACTTTCACGGACCCAAGATCTTTAAGAAAACCTTTTTGACTAAAACGTTGCATACGGGGGTTATTTGAGATGCTGAACACGAATATCGTATCCATTTTGTACCGCAACCGCATTTTTGTAGGGATACGGAAGGAGAGGGGTGGCGTGCGGTAGTATGCAGTAGTACACCTACCGTAACCCTGCGAAAATGCGGTTGCGGTACAAAATGGATGCGATATTCGTGTTCAGCACCTCCAATAACCCCCGTATGCAATGTTTCAGTAGAAATTTTCTTTTGAAGATTTTGGGTCCGTGAAGGTTGAATAGTGCCAATTTTTCTGTTGCCCTACCATTGCAGTTCTGGTTGGGATTCATAAAACTTTGACCGCGCAGATCAACCATGGTTACCGTCAATAGCTATCCTATAGACGATGGAGCGTTTGGAGACGCATTTTTGTATAAGTTTGTTCCGTACAGTCATGCGTTCGTGAGTCCTAGCTACATGCATTGCAGTCGCGGCAAAGTGGCCGAGTGGGTAACGCCCCTATCTATCAGGCAGAAGATTGAAGTTTTGGGTCCCGCCGGTGAAATCGGAATAACAAGGTTTAGAAAAAGAAATGAAAAAGGATCCCATCAAAAAATAGACCATGTTACAAAAACATCAATTCGAAAGCTTCCCTACCTAACATGAAACTACGCTTCACATGGTGGAGTTGCTTCGTAGTTTGTGCAGTAATGCGCATATCTGGTCTGTTGTAATAGTTAGAACTACTTCAACCAAGGCCAAAAGCTTGAAATTTAAAAGTGCAAAAAGGATCGCGCAGACAGGATTCAAACCCCCGACCATCTGCCCGGTAGTCTAACGCGTTCCCCACCAGGCCATCGAAGCACTGATGACGTGTCTCACTCTACGTTACATGAACAGGCTAAACCATAGTTTTCTAAAATGCATCCTAGAACACTCCATAGTCTAAAGGACAACTAACCACGGTAACCACAGTTGGTTTGGGTGATCAACGTTCCATAAAATTTAGCACCAGATGAACTTCCGTGGCAGTGCTGTAGCAAAATCTTTAACGCGCTCTCCTGAGCGCATCAGGAGCACTGGGCAAAAATAATATGCATACATTTACATCATCTTGGACAGTGCTTCCGAAAGTGGGTATCTCGTTCCGATCCCCGGGGTTAGCCTCGTGCACTTCCCTTGTTAGTTTTTTTTAAACACTTTTCTTTAAACATTGAAAAAGCTCTGCGAATTTCAAGGATTTCATTCCATACTTCGTCGACGAAGTAAAAGCTCATTTTTTTTCAACTTTCCATTTATAAATACTCCCTTCATATTTTCAGATGCAGTCGCATCCAAGAGGTGCGAAAATACCGCAGGGCACATCAGTCTACGGCGAGGCCCAGCGAACCAGCGCTCGAGCGATAGCGAGGCCGCGATTATAGCCTGCCAGGGATGCGGGTAGAGGGGAAAAATGGCGCAGGGGAACAATGGCTGTTGCTGTTACAGAAGGTTAAAAAACCATAATGAATGGCAAATTGTGAATTCGCGGGTTATCTCTTCCAAAAATCCACTTTAACATCGGGAAGATCATTTTTCAACAATGAGAAGGTACTTTTTCTCTAAATCGCATCCATATGCGATTAAAAGCACAACCGCAGTGAGGAGGTTTTGGGATAGTCGAAAAAAAAAAACATCACTCGAAGACCTCACACATTGATTTCCCTTCAAAATAGCTGAAAATGTGAAGAGTATTGCTGAAATTGGTATTCTGGTTCATATCCAGGTCATATGAGATACCGTTCTTGTTCTCATCTTGTCCCAAGCCTGAAAAAAGGATTTATAGTGCACTTAACAACTTCTTCACAAAAATGAGGAATTAAAGGGCTTCGTTCCAACAAAAGTACCTGCGGATACAATTAGAAGAGACTCAAAGCAGCGAGTCTCTCTTAATTGTATCCCTAGGTGATTTTTCTACAAGATCAACAAAAATTCTTGAATTTTCAACTACTGAGCATACTACCGGATAGATTGGATCATCCCGATTCCGAATATCTACTCCATTTTGAAAATGGTCAAAATTGAAGAGAGTTATGGAGATGCGACGAAAAAAACGCGAAATCGCAGACATCGCGCAGTTTCATCAAGCGACACCGTTGGTATTGTACTTCTATCCTCCCTCCATTAGAATAAAGGGGCGGAGTTAGGTCCGCTTTCGAGAGTTGAAGCCACATAGTATGCGGAACATGAGGTGATGAATCGTGAGCTCATTATAATTGTTACCGAATCCAATATATTCTTAGAAATGTTCGAATGTTCGAATATTCGAATAATTCATTCATTCGCACATTGCGAAAACTGGAATATTCGAACTATTCATATCTCGAACAAATAAAATTCGGCAATATTCGAATCATTTAAAGTTCGAATATTTGAAAAATCGTCAAATATTTATTTATTTATTTAGTAACCAGTCTGGCCGTCCGGCTGACGCCGGACTTCCAGACTTTTCTTATGCTCGCTTCGCTCGCATGACTTCACCTCGCATCCATCCTAATAGAGTTAGAATCATGCCAATTTTTCTCCGTTTCCTCTAAATGCTCTCCCCCATGAAAATGGACTGACCAAAGAGAACTACTTGCGTCTCTCAGAGTAATTTTATCATTCTCTGGAGTGAAATAGTTAACTGTGGCTATATGTGACCGATTCAACCTGAAATGAACGCGGGAAATGGTTTATCATTCCTTGTTTGTTGAAGGTGATCCATTGATAACAATCAGCTCGAACTTATAAAGGGGTCGATGCGGTGTGCTCAGACACAAATGAGGGTAGAACACGCAGGAAGGGATGTGATGTGGGCAGGATGACACGGATGGTATAATAGTCACCACTAAGGTATTTAGGCGCCAGAGAACAATTAATGCAAAGATAGACCTGAATAAAAGCATTTTCTCGCATTTGTGCGCTGATGCACCTCTTCTGCACCCGTCGATCCGTTCGCAGGCGTTTACCCACTTTTCGACGCCGGCGCACCCTTAT
>JARK01000636.1:0-17402 GCA_000688135.1 Ancylostoma ceylanicum
TGAGTTCATCGTCTCTGATAACCTCAAAATTCAGCGAAATCTCAAACATGAAAATTTCCGCGGGTGCTGCCTTTGAAGAAGCGTGTTCTGCCTTGAAGTTGAACTAAACTAGGAGCTTGTTTCGATGCGCCTTACCAGTACAGTGCTCCAGCGCTTAGGTTACGTTTGGTTCAAGAATGGGGAAGCAACATATTTTAAGACCTACTGGATTTGCAGTGTGGATATTCAATCGCCTAGAACAGAACCAATTGGGTTAGTAGGTAATCGAAGCACTCAAGACCTAGGCTTCTTCTATCACCCATAGAAATCCGGAATTTTCAAAAAAAAAACACTCCGAAAAACGGGGCATCCATTTGACCTCAACCTTTTGCGCGCCGCGGTTCGCGACTTCACTGGATGTCTCAGGGTCTCATTTCTAGCGAATGGAGGATATTTTTGGAGATTGTCCGGTTTTCTAGTCAGTAGGAGGCAGCGAACATAGATCATAGATCATGAGAGTGATCCAAATTACACATTCATTTTCTTTTTCATTTTCATTTTCATTTTCATTTTCATTTTCAATTCATTTTCTAGCTGTCATTGTCGTTGTTGCCGTATTTATGGCCCTCCCGTACTACCCCCTATGAATTATTGCGATATACATTCTGTGTATACGTGTGTTTTCATTCCCCACTATAAATATTTCAACCTTTGAACAGAGGAACTTGTTCAACGTTTGAAGCGGCAACAACAATTCGATGTGCCAACAAAACACTCTGATATTCAGCGCATTCCAACTATGATATCGATTTCTCTATTGAAACTGCCTTCCATTTATATGTGCTTTTGCAATTTTGACCATTTCTTTTTGCGCAGATATCCACCGCACTTGTATTTTTTGTGATCTTCTTCCTTGAACATTATATGTAGTTAATATAGGCCACTATTATTAAGTATCTACAGGGAGTCCAAGAGTCTTGCACCAACATTTATTTCTCGATCCAGAATTTATTGGTCATTGTTGCATTGGACACTTCTCAGCTATAGAAATTGGTAGACCAGATTAATGAACAATAATATTATGATTGTTCGAGAATAAGTGTGAAATTTGATGCAATACTTTCGGACCAACCCAATACACCTAGAGAGCACTATTAGAATCCAGATAATCCTAACGTTTTGTTCAGTACCCAAAGAATTTATTGAGAGGGGTTTACATAACTTTCGTTTTTCTATCATGCATCATGCTCATTTTTTTTGTGATCATTTTTCGTCGAGTACTACTATTTTCGGCTAACGAAAGTCTTACCGACGTGTTTATCTACATAGCATGGGCGTCAGTCGGCGCCAACGCCTGAATCTCAGTCTAACTGGAACCTCAAAGACAATTCTGTCCGGATTCTATCATAGTGGTGCACCCTTTACACCCATTGCGCTTTTCTTTGAATGGCACAGAATTTTACATAGAACGCTAACCACTATGGCACCGTTCTACGGCATACCGCGCCCACTTTTGCTTGCTTATAGCAGGTCGCAGTGGACCAGTGTGTAAAAAGAGGGATAAAACTTGCTGTAAATGCGCATGAGGCAGGAACATGCAAATTTTTCTGCTCCCTGTTATTTCCCTCCATTACCACGTAGCGCTCCGCCCATTGCGAAGTGTATATGAGGGATGAGCGGATACGAGATTTTTCGTTACCCGGATAACGATGCGGATGACGGATAGGCCAGAAATGACCGGATAACGGATAACGAATAAGCATCCAAGAAAGCTTTTAGTAACAATCATCATAGCGAAACGTGATTATGATCAGGAATTAAAAAAAAAGGTTGGTACAAGAGGTCATACCTCCCGCAATAGTAGCTGTACCATTCAAAACCAGATTGTCCCCGAATCTGTGCACCACTTTTCTTTTCTGTCAACTGAACTCAAAATCGCTGTCATCCAAACGAAGCGCACCTTTGCCGCGTTCGGCGAATGACAGCGATTTTCTGCAATTATTTTTCACCATTTTCTTTTTCGGAAGATGGTTTTCTTAGTTAGTCTGCTTCTCATACTTAGTAGCGCCCGAAGCTATAAATGACATGAAACCTATTGTAATATCACGCTTGCCACTGTCTATGAGTGATACCGAAAGAAATAGAAAGAATAGGATCGCCCTATGTTTGGTGTTTCGGGCCTTACGGCACTCTGTTAGAGAGATACTCTGTGTCCTTCTATTTCCTCAGCTATAAAGTCTAACACAGTGGAAGCTTTGAGTTTTCATACCCTCTTTTGAGTTTTTGCAAGCCCATGGAGTCTGAACGAACGCTCACTTGGTTTGCGACCATATATACGTGATTTCTTAGCTAAAACTGATAAATCCTGCTGAACCAAGCAAAATATTCACGGAGAAAGAAATAATGCGTAATTTGGGGATGTAATGATCTTAGCTTTTTTCTATTCTTCATTTCCGCTCACGTCGGCATGAATATGCCTTCAGTTCTCCTAGAGAACACCGACTTTCAGAATACACTAATATTGGGTTTTGACAAGTTGCTAAACTCTGTAGGTGGAGGCAGCAAACTCCGGAATTTCCATAATAAATAAATCAACTCTCTTTTTTAGTTGATTAAAGTACTCATAACCAAGTAATCTATTCACGAACCCAAGAAATCTGCGTCCCCTCGGCTTCCCAAAGGCGATGGGAAAGGCTATTTCGTCAAATGTTCAAGCGCTTTAATATAGAGAAGGACGCTTTGCCAAATTGGCATAGTTTCTCCAGAACTTGGAAGGATCTCTTGAGAAGCTAGGTTTTCTCGACAGATAATCTTCCATTTCCTGAACGGAAAGTCAAATCAACACGAGATTTCGAAGAACTTCACGGAGTTAGAATGGTGAAATTATAAGGTGTGAAGAATTTCTTTCCAAGAACGCTTTTGCTTAAGAGCTTGCAGTCGGAATCTTTGGATTCACACTTGACTCACACTTACAGACTAGCCGTTAGGCATGGCTAGTTAAAGGAAATAGATACCGAAGGATCGAAGCTTATAGAAACTGCTTAGAAAGAAAACGCTTGCCCGTAAGATAAAACAGAACGAGACGTATTGTGGTTGACATCTCCTCCGGCCGCCTATGCAGAACTTCACGCGCAATTGAATCTGCTCATTTTTACCTTATCCGCACCGTTATCCGGTGCCAAATGACCAGATAACAGATAAGAAAAATCATTCGGATAACGGCTAAACGGACAACCGGATGCGTATAATCCGCTCATCCCTGGAGTACATGTATAAACTGACAGATAGGTTCCAAGGCTCAGCCTTCTCTTGGCGGCAGCGTAGACGGACCATTTTTACTTTTGTCGCGCAGGTGTCATGCTGGTAGGAACGAAGAGACCTCCCAATATGCCAACGGAAATCCTTCGGTTACCCCTCGGAACTCTCAATTTAGCCCACAGTGGGCCCACAGGTAGCCCATGGTGGCCCCTCCACTTGCCTATGGTTGACAGGCCGAATATCAGCTGTGGGATAACCGTTCGGATTAAATACTGACAAGGGAAGGATACTAGGTGGCAGCGGGTTTTCAATATGAGTCACATGTCAATATATGAGATTTAGAACGCTGATTTTAAGTATGTTGTTCTCACGTGCACAGTGGCAAAACGAATAGAGTTATGAACGCTTTTCCATTGCGCACTCACCCGTGTAATGTATGTAAGGCTATAAACACACATACAAACCTCGAAGGTACACATCATATAGAAGATTATCACAATGCCGAGGTTCAAGGAAGCGGAAACATTTGAGTATCCCTGATGTTTTTCTTACGGAATGTCTGAATGGAAATCCCGGAAAATAAACCTGTTTGGACCATATTCTGCGTGGTGACCCTTCAGGAGCCAAAAGAGGCTATATGCCGCTTCTCTTCTAAAAGTATTCACTGGTATATCAGCCTTTTGTCAAGCCAGAACAGGTGAACTAACTTTCTACCAATCATACATGTAATACAGGTATTTTCTTGCAACTTCCACACTGTCCGTCACCGAATGCGCGCTTTATTCCTCACTGTTTTGATTCTTCTACTGCTGGAAGGTGAATGCTTACTAGTCATCGCTGTTTCCTTTTCTAGACTGTCCACTCGGGTAAAATGGAGTTGGGGAGGCCACTTGGTATTGGTCGATGATATGACCTGTCCTACACGTTTTGACGTATTTGCATTTCAGGTAACTATTGTACGTTAGGATAGCTAACAAGTCAGAGCATTCTGAAAGTGTCATCTAACAAGTCAAAACGTGCAGGACAGGCTAATATATCGACTTTTGTTAGGTGCCCCCCCCCCCAACTCCAGTTTACCCGTCCACTTTTTTTCTATTGCAGTTTCGATCTTGCGCTCCTTAGAGTCTCCACAGTTCGGCGGCGACCGATAACTTTCAAAAAATAGACGCTTTGTGAAGCAGTGAAAACTACATAGGCGGGTTTATTCTCGTGTATCAGGAGCACGCATTCTCAGGCGGTTCCCGAGGGGCCAACTGTGCTTGTTCTGCGGCCGGTTCCAGGTCGCTCCCGCGAGCGAGTCGCAAAATAAGCCCTGAGCACTAGCAGATTGCTGAAACAGCAGCTTGGGATAGGATAAGGGCATTATAATGGTTAGTCGAAAAACGAAAGCTATGAAAAATCATTGAGAGCATTCGTAACTCTAAATATAATATATTTTGCAGGCAAACTGAAAAGTTCTCTCAGCAATTTTTTCCCAAATATTTAAAGGGTACAGGAAAGTGATGCAATTTTGCCGCGCATTAGAGCGACCGAGAACGGTTCGATACTCTCATACAGCAATTCTTCAATGGTTTTCAGATAATGGTTTTTGGGAATAAGCACCAACCGAATTTTTTGAAACGAGAGCGCAAAAGGCAAATTTTACATTTGCTTGCGAAATTTGAGCGAGAATAATGTGTACTGTGATGTAGACTTCTGAAACCGTTAAAAACAATCAAGAAAGATACTGATTTCCAACGAAGGCATAGGAGCCTTCTGCGGTCCGGAGCCGCTCACTTAAGCGTTATTTATGGTGCGTCGGATTCCGATCCCGTCGGATAATGAATGATACGTATCGATCCACGTCGGAATCCGACGTGTCGGACTCCGACGTGGATCGATATGTATCATTCGTTATCCGACGGGATCGGAATCCGACGCAGTATAAATAACGCTTTAGCAGCATTGCATTCTTTTTTGTTCCCTGATTGTCTGCGCAACTGCACCTTCCATTTACATCACCGTTCGCATCCTCCATTGATCTTGTGACGTGGAATGGTCTGAAAATCCAGACCATCAGCTGCTCCTGCACGTACAGTCGACGGAAAGGTAAAATGGTCAGGAGAAATCGTGACTGTTACTCAGGAGTAATTGCTCCAGAATTTCTGAGGAATTTCACGCTTTGGACCGCGATGGGCCTGCATTAGACAGAACCCTGTAACGGACCTGGCGAGGCGGACCTCAACATTCTCGGTAATTGCCAGAGAAGTGCTGACAAAACCTAGATCAAAAGAGAGGGGTGTAAGGACGCGATGGGCGAGTGGATAAGAAAGCGGGCTTGCAAGTCGGAGTTCGATGAGAAGGGTAGGTTTGAATCCCAAGGACCCTGAATGCTGTGACAAAGCTGAGGATAGGAGCCAAAAAGTTTGCATTTTCTTCTCGCGCACTCTAAGGTCAAAATCTTCTTTGCACGAAGCAGTCACAAGCACAGTATGCGCAGGTAAGGCTGTGCTTGACTTTTAACTAGTATTTGTTAACTTTGATGGGCGGGGGACCCGACGGCGTTTATCAGGCTTCCCGAGGATAACGCATCGGGTCACCGTGTAATCGCAGTTGGGTCGGCCTGTGTTATTGTCTGACATTTTCCTTTAATCCAGCGTTATGATTTCACAGCTACACTTCGCGTGGAGGAAGGTTACCTATTCAGCCAGATTCTGAATTTTGTACGCGGGTGCCCTTCTAGCAAACTCTGCCGACGAACAGAACACATGGGCAGCCCGCAAGGCCTGTATGTGCGCGCAGAATTCCGCTAGAGTTGCTAGAGCTCATTTGCTGACTCCTCGTAAGAACTGATGCTTACTTTTCGTGAGAACCGATCAAGTCGGTTTGGCACCACGAAGAGAAATGTTGTGCAGGCGTCACGAATCACGTCTGAATTACGTCATGGCGTACTTTTCATCATATGCAACACTGCCCATGCAATGTCGGAGACGACAAACCATCTCTCCACTGAGTCATCGTCGCTCACCGTTGCCTTCCCTAAAATCTTTCACCTTTGTCGCTATCGAAGAACATTCACTTCGTCTCAACGAGTCTTTCTAATAACTTGCACGATGCTGGAGTAGAACTTCTGTTATTAGTTTTTTCATGTTAACTTAATGAAACCTGCTGAGAATCGAGGCTTTTTAATATCATGTGTCATCTGCAAATCTCGATATTCGTCAACTGTCGAATCTCGTTCTCGTTCACTGAGGATTATTACCTCTACCATAAAACGATTGGTACTGCACTAGCATTTCTTTCTCATGGAACCGAGCATAGGTCAACGTTGGTATGATAGTATTGACAACGGTAAACATGATCCAAGTGTAGCATCTCGTCTGGACTAGTTTTGACTCACATTGACCTGCAGTTTGTCACCGCTCTCGATACAAGGTGATGCCTTGTATAATAAATCTTTTGCTGTAATCCGTTATTCGAAATACATTATCCAGTGATTTTTGATCATTTCATCATCCAAGCCGTTATAGTGATCTTGAAAAATTTCGGATCCGCCCACTCCTGGTGCAGTTGATACATGCATCGTTCAACTTCTATAATCTCTCGTTCATTCGGGATTGAGTAACCATCGCTCTGTTCGAACGAATATGTTTTACGTACTCCCACATTACTCAGACTGTTCCGAGGGCGAAACCACAGCAAATGCCGTTCGGAACGAGCGGAGGGTGAGAATCGAAAAGAGCGTTCGCTTGTTCTCGCCCGAGAGTTATCCGGGTTTAGGCCGCAATAGGTGACCACTGTAACATGCCAGGCGGATACGAACACCATGATTAACATGATAGGAGGTGCTCGTCTTGCTCAAAACTGCTGTGCGCTCGCCACATAAAAATACACAATTCTGCACTGTTCTTTTGTATGACTGTGAACTCTTGACGCGTACCGGAGTGAAAATCTACTCTGGAAATACTTTCAGTTCGTTTCAGGCATGTCAACAGATAATCCACACCCACGTGCCGATCCCTTCAAACGACCTCTGAATCAAGCAATAACTTTACAATTACTCAGAGAGGTTGGCGTTTTTGCAGCTATATCACAAAAATATGTACTGTGAAAGATGTGCTTTCAGCAGCTCCAAAGGTTGCTTTCTAAACTTAATGTCGCCGTTCCCGAAGGCGATGCTTTCAAAGTGGTTACTGTTGCATTAGAACCGCTTATTTCGTCATGGAGGAAACGAGACGTACAATCGGAGAGATATTTAAAGGTGAAATTCCTTTTGAAATTAATTGAAAGTTAAAATGTTTGTTGTTTCGCTTGAAACTGAACACTCATGCGTATTACGTTCATTAGCTAGCTTTCTGCACAATACTACCTTCGTCAGACCTATAACGTTTACAAATGCATTTAGTCTATTATCACCTTCACAAAAATCATTCGAGTATACTGACCAAGCCAAAAATCGAGCCCTGTGACAATAGATGTACTGACAGCAGCAACTACTCAGATGTTTGGAGCACCGGTGAACCCGTCCACTTCTAGCCGATGCAGGCTTCTAGCGGGAGGTGAACATCTTGAACAGCAGTGACTACATTCTTCTGTAGGATGCAGCCGGGCCAATGCCTCAGATTCACTTGCCCTACTTTCTCTGACTGCTCCTTGAACTACAGTGGAACAGCCGAGAGGTCATCAGGAGACCAACACTTACATCCTATGTAAAGATTTGGTCCGCATTTGAGATAAGATATTGAACAGACAAATTATTAGTAATGAAGACAATTATTCTTGGATATCTGCATTGGAACACGAATTGAATAAGACAGTAGTCACATTTTCTTATAATATCTTACCTTTGTATCCTTTCAAATATAGACGACGTTCCTGGAATGGACACTGGCTGTGGTGGTGACCTCATGGCCGCCCCACTGTAAGTGGCGGGGCAGTCAGAGAAAGTATAGCAACTGAGACAGAGGCAGTGACCTAAATGTGCCCTACATTCAGAAGAATTTAGGACATTGCTGTTCAGGATGTCACGCACCCGCTTCTAGTAGGTAGTCGAGAGTGGAGCAAGAATAGTGGCTCAAGGTGCGTGCGGATGAAGGAGCAAAAGCTGCGGTAAGCGCGCATAGGGCAGGAAATACGCTGGTATTCTTGAACTTTGTTTTTTCTCCATTACTACGGGGCAACAGAGGCGTATATAAGCCGGCAGACAAAGCGCTGTGGAAGCCTAGTCTAGCCTCTGTGGCGAAGAAAGACGAGCCATCCTGTACCGTCACTGGTCCGATGTGGCTCAGAACGCAGGCCATTGTCGTCAATGTGTTAGGTAATGAGAGGGACCGTCTGCAAAACTGATATGGTTCAATCGTGATGGGATGTTCGGATCGTACGTGCTGAGACTCCCGGGTAGCACGTCCGAGTTATGATCGGCTACGAAAAGGGCATTTTTGCGAATAGGATTCCGCAAATCAATGATCGCCTTCATATTCGATCCATTTAAATAAGTGACGCCCAGCAAAGGTGAGCCCATCGCGAGGCTACTCTTCCGCCTATGGAACTTTCCGTGGAACTGGAAGATATTACAAGAACGTATAGCAACAGGGAGCTCTCACAAATCATCTTCTCCTACTCCGAATGTGCGGACCTCGGTAAGGTGTCTTCACAGAAGGCTCAGCTCAGATGAGGCGTAGCACAAGGTGGACATTGACCAACAAGTTGGCGTTGGGCAGATTCAGGGGAACCTAGTACCAGCGTCCAGGACTCCGCCTGGTGTATAAAATAAACTTACACGTTTTTTTACAAGTAACAGTAAGAGCGGTACGATTTACGAATTAATTTCAAAACAGCACCGATAGGTACAATACACCAATGCAGGTGGCGTGTAATGAGAAATCAAAGTCGAAATCGTCGCAAGAGTTACCACAGTTTTATCTGATTCTGAGAAATACGGTTCATAGTGCACTTGCTGTAGACGCACAAGATGATGTCATGGTGCAAAATTAATGCGAAATTCGTGTTCAGCACGTCAAGCTCTCTCTAGGTGCGAGTTTTCAGCGTCCAAAATATCCATAAACTTCTTGCCCGAGGTTGCAGCACGGTCCATGGCACCCCCCCCCCTCGGCAGCATCATAGCTGGCAGCACTTGCTGCCTAAAGCTCCGACGTCTTCATAGCTGAGTCATAGTTACTGCTGAAGAAGAATGAAGTAAACATACGATCACCACAAGCTCTGGTAGAAATGGAATTCGCAGCTCATCAAGACTCTCCTTCAAACTTGAGACCACTACAAGTAGAAGATTTTTTCGATTTTTAGGGACTGCTGGTAATATTGGAGTACTGCCTATCACATTCAATTGATGATCATCAATGTTTCGAAGCACTAGTTACATCACTTGGTTATAACACTGTACAGTTTTGGAGGTACCCGTGAAGACATTGTTTTTCTGTGTTTTATGTTTATAACTTTCTGCAACAAGAGTATATACACCAATCCGTGGTAGATTTTAAGTTCCCTCATTTCAGAGCTGCTGTTCCACACATATTCGATTCGGATCTTGCATTTGGAACAAAGTATAGGGACGCGTTACTTTTTGCGCTAACCCTGTACGATGTAAATACAGGCAAAAACCGTTTACGGTGAGTGAAGCTCAGAGTTTGGCACGAACCTGGTTCGCACAGAAGATGAAGAAGGGGATCCCCTTCTAATCAACGATGGACCAATCTATGAGTGATTTCTCGTAACAACCATATAAAGTGCCTGGGTACTTGATTTCACATCTCTTGCAAGAGTTTCTTGGTCATGGGTAAAAATGGAGTTAGGGCACTCTAGTGATAAGGGGCATGGATTTGAGCCTAAGCCTAAGTATCAGGTCTTAGGCTTAGGCTCAAAACCATGCCTCTCATAGGCTTAGGCTTAGGCTTAGCATAGGCTTAGACTTGGACGCAGGTTTAAACTAGTGCTTAGGCTGAGGCTTACAAGGTGAAGCCTATGACGTTCTATAGGGTGCCTCCCCCCAACTCCATTTTCGCTTGATCATTTTGCTGGATTGCTTTAACCAGTTCTGTTGCTCTGATTCAATTTTTTTTTTGCAGACCCAAACATGTTCTTCTTAGAAAGACCAGTTTATAGGGAGCTATACGCTGCAGTACCTGGTATTCGAAAGTCGCTTCTGGGTGTGAATGCCAAACAGTTTGGCGAGCGATTTCACCATCTGCAAAAGAAAATCTCTCGACACTCTTCTCTTGCCAGTCTTGAGGGAAGTGAATTAGACGATGAAGGTAAGAGCCAATTTTGAGAATGTTTCCGATTCCTGAAAGAAGAAAGCGATGGAATTTCCATTGCTTTGGAGTGGTTTCTCTTTGAAATTTGTCTTCATTTCTTCTGCAGATGCTCATCGATCGCCAAGAAGATCTCGCGAGCCTTCCGTTCATTCAGAGGATGAAGAGGAGAACGAGCCTCGTATTCCCATGGGAGGAATCGCCAACACTCACTTTCAAGTATGATTTGGGAAATATGTGTTGTGTCCAATTCAGTGTGCGGGCGTATGTTCTTCTCATATCTGCATCTATAACGAACTATTATATCATTCCGTCTATCATCTGAAGGAAAGACAAGTTAGTGGTAAATGTATGGCGTGTCACAGATACTAGGGATAACCCCAAAGGGCCCGCCTGAAGCAGCTCAGATGAGGGTGAGACGCTCTCATATGGAGTGCAACTTGCGATGAACGCATGAAATGTTGACGCTCATAACGCAATCGCATTGAGGAGTTCGAGGCACTAAGTAAAATCGGTCGATATTAGGTTCCATTTTTTAGCTCTCAAAAATAACGGTAGGCCACCACTTTTCACAAAACCATGATGCTCAAACCAGAAAAGCAATAATAGGAACCCATGCCATATTGCACCACATTGGTAAAAGAGCGTCACGACAGTAGGGTTTTGAGAGAGCTGGTACTATATCAGACTTCTACTGCTATTTTTTTATCAAGCCATTTGATGAGCACATGCAAAACTTTGCCACACCTAATCCAGCTACATAACTTGCAGCAAATTGGTACCCGCGACATCTACAGGGTGCGCTATAATTGTAGCGAAAAGGTGTTCAAGTCGCCAAAAGCGAAAATGTACGAATTTTGGGAAACCAACGACGGAACAATATTTGTCGGTCCATTGTTAACGAAAAACCACAGTAAAATTCTGAAATATCCCCGTAGGCTTCGACACTAGCCTTGAAGCGCCTCAGGAACGCATCGACTGTGGCACGCAAGTATGGTGCGTCGAGCTCGTGCTACGCTTTCTGGAGGGCTTTCTCCAAAAAATCCAGAGAGCGAAGAGGTTTTGAGCAGGCTTTTGCTTCCAAAATCGGCGAGACAGTGCCGTCAGTCGGGTTCAAATCAGGTGAGTAGGCTGGCACCTCGTCAAAGCTGTTGAAGTCGATAAAATTGGCTTTCCACCAGTTCTGCACCATTCTTGACTTGTGAGCGGGGCTCCATCTTGCTGGTTTGTCCAAGAGCTTTTTCCGAAGTGAGCGTCAGATTAGGGCCCACCTTACGGAAGGTTTTTCCCAGCAAAGTCTGCTTTATGCCCATTTCTCGTGACATCCCGCAGAACTAGCACACCGGATCCCTGCGATTTGTTCAGCGTACCTTTCTGAGATTGCTCGTATTGGTCACAGGTATATGTATTCCTCGTCCAGATCGATCATTCTCGGTTCTTAGGTCCCCGTAGTGTCTAGTGTATCTATAGATAACATCTTAATGCACTCCAAGATGCTGGTGAATCGCGTGTGTCGAAAGGAACTGGCGATGATGCTCAATGATTTAAGAATGAATTGGATTGAATGGCAAGAGCGCCTGTCCTTTTTAAAAACGACGTATTTTCATGCTTGAATGAGATAGGCATAAACAAGTTTAGACAACAAAAACAAAAAACGTACAAAATAAATCAGAGGCTCCCGAGAGGAGGTGAAATTTTCCGCTGATATGCTTTCGCTACAATTTTGGCTCACCCCGTACATAGCAGTGAAAGCAATGCGGTGTCTCAATCCAGTTGTAGGTCCGTCTAATTGCGAATAATGCATCGTCTATATGAATTTAATTCCAGTCAAGTATTCAGAGTTGGCAATTCACAATCAAACTTTCTTAATGCGTACATGACCCTCTTTTTTCAGCAACGAGTTATCAATGTATCAAACGCACCACCGGTATCGCTTAAAAGAGAGAAAACTGGCGATTGGAACATCAAGCAAGGGTGATGGTTTCATCAGCTTCAACGAGTGTGCGTTTCCACTTATCGTCCTTAAGCAGCTCCCTTCAGATCAGGAGGTCTGGTGTCTTGTGTTGACCCTGTGATGACGAAGGATCATGAGAACATTTGGCTGGCGAACCTTGGGATGAACTTGAAGGACAGGAAAAAGTTAGTGGAGATTATCGTTTCATGGGAAATACTCTTCACACAATGCCGCATTTTGCAGATCCATGTCATCTGAGGACTCGGAGTATTCTTCGATGGCTCCTTCAACAAATACACTCGGTTTGCCACTTATTAAGCAAGCAATTGCAGAGGTGAGCCCATCACTCTCATTTCTGCTTCCTATCATTACTTCCGGACGTTTGGTGTGTTAGAGCTCTCATGTGTTGAACTAACCTCACTACCATAGAAAACGGCCAAGTAGGAAGAGGAACTCTGAGAAAGATCCTATCAGATGTGTTTTCGCTCAAATCGACTAATTTTACGCAGAAAACTACTATTTGAGGTGTTTTTCCACGTGCTCGCAGACGACGACAAGCCTGAAAAAGAGTCGAATGCTGAACAGCGCAAAGCAAGGTGTTCCGTACTTTTTTGCACTGGTGTAAGCTAGTGAACCCTTGCTTCTCTAAACATTTCAATTGACATAATGTTACAGGGAAGAAATGTCGCTGCTCGGTGTACTCAACAATTACAATAGAGGCAATTACAAATTAAATCCAGTTGTTGTGCAAGAAGAAGATTACAACGTCTACTATGGTGGTATCAGTAACGGTCTGCTGTGGCCTGCTCTACATAATCTACCTGAGTATATTGTGGCAGATTACGACTCACCAAAGGTAAATAAACATCTAATATAATATTCACTTTGTTATTTGGTTGCCATGTACGTAATTTACGCATTTCCTGCATTAACTATTCTGAGAAACTCATTTGCTAAGGAAAAGGTACAACAATCGTACTGAAAGTGAACGCATGATTCAGAGCTTGATCAACAGAGCAGAAATCCGTTCGTTTACTTGTGCCTCACTGAAGCAGACATTTCTAGGTTGTACGTGACCACTGGTGCGCATATGTGAGAGTCAATTATCAGTTTGCTATTGATGCTGTCAGGAACAGCCGACCGCAGGTGATTATGTACATATTACATTGTATGGCCCATTTTTTCACTAGATCAAAGGATTCAGGGCTGAGACTCCTCGGAAACCACAGTACACGCTAGAACACGAGCGTTTATTAGAACGATCAAAATAACAAACAAAACGACAAATGAAACGGGGACGTCCAAGGGGTCTGTGCGGCCTCGGCGAGTGGCCGGCTGACGACGTTGGGAACGTACCGCCGTCAGGAGGGGAGAATGAATTCATGACTGACTGGCTTCTCTGGAAAAAAAGATCGGGGTCCCGCATCAGTTTCGGGCCTTCGCGCCAGATCACTTCCGTGATCTGCGGACCCACTCTCGTGATCTCACTACGCCCTCCTTTTGATGGGCGGTTTACCTGACAACGTACTGTACCAGATTCTATACATACGTATGCAGGAGGAACATACACAAAGCACCATAAACTGCGGGGGAAAATATCTAGATTTTCCTCGCCTATGTGCAGTCACTTGTTTAGCCGATTGTGTTTGATAATAATGATATAATAATGTTATAAAGTATAGGATAGTACTTACTACTTTAGTATAGGGTAGTTGTTTGATAGGATGACATGGAGCCGTATGCATATCTCTCCCCGAGCATCCCCACCGGGAACGGGGATGAGGTGAGACTAGACGAATGCGTAAAATCATCGCTCCAACGCAAATTAGTGGGCGACTTTCTTCAAGAGAGCATCTCTGGAGATGTGCATATGAGTTTTCCCCGACCATCCCCGGCCGGGGATACTTCCCGAACGGGGATGGTCGGGGATCGGGGATGGTCGGGGAGAGATATGCATACGGCTCATGAAGTATAGGGTAGTTTACGTTATTCTAACCTGATCGTTCCTAAAACTCCCGACTCCCAGGCTTGTTTTAGCTTTACCATGAAGCCTTAACTTACAGGACCATGCATGCATACATATGTACGTGCATAACATCCATTTCGAGTTCTATTCCGAGTGCTCTACTTTTGATCTCAAGCCAATATTTCAGGACTTCATTTGGATCCATGATTATCATCTAATGCTTACGGGAATGATCATGCAGTCACTGGATCCAAATCTGGAGGTTTCTCTTCATAGTTCATTTCGCTGATTCGCAGACAAAAAGCTCTTGCATTGTTCATTGAGGATCCTCGAAATCGGTTCACAATTCTTTAACAGTGATGGTGAGCAATTTCTTTCACCTTCAGGTAGGATTCTTCCTCCACATCCCATTCCAACCCCCAGAAAATTTCTTCACTAAATATGGCACATGTGGATTACCTGTCCTACGAGGCTTGCTCAGGTTTACGAAGGTAGGCAGTGAGAAATCCTATTAGAATCCTATGATTAAAGAGAAAGTATGAAGAGTATACTGTTCTAGGTCGGCTTCCAAACACATCGAGACCGTGCCAAATACATTGAGCTCGTTCAGAAGCACTTAAAGGGTGTTACTGTTAGCCACGATAAACATTGGGACATTGACACAGGTGAGCATCCTGTGTGGCATAAGAAAATTGATTTTGTTCCTGAGTGAATAAATAAATAAATAAATAAATAGCCATTGCTTGTTTACACACTTTCAGTGACTCATGAGGGATGGACGTGCTCGTTAGGTGTTTTCCCGGTGAGCATCAAAAATGATGATTTCTTGAAATTCGTCCACATGCCAGAGACCGCTGAAAAAGCATCCGTGATAAGAAAAAAGGTCTGATTGTGCGCTACCAGCTCTGTCGACTCCGGTAAAGTGGTTTCATTTCAGATAATGGGTGAAAAGCCTCCAGCGGATGGAAAGTTTTTCTTCTCTGTTGAGCGGTTCGATTATACGAAAGGCATTAAGGAGAAGCTGATCGCTTATAGGCGGTACTTCCAGAAATATCCGGAACGTATAGGCAAGGATGTCCTGTATCAGGTGACTTCTGTGTGGTTTTTTTTCAGTACAGAGTGGATGGCCACGCTGTATCTTTGGGATTTCACACGATTACAATGTTTTCACCTTACAAATAGTAATTGAAGGAGTTCAGGTTGCCGTGACCAACCGACGTTCAGTGGATACGTATCGCGTCTATCAGGATGAATGTTTGGATATAGCAAGGAAAATTGTCGAAGAGTTCAAGGATCCCTCGAGACCCAAGTGGAAACCGCTAGTATTCCAGACGGATGGTGAGTAGCATTTTCAATATTTATTCTGTTCATATAATAGCTTTAGAAAAAGGTATCTACCTTAAAACACAAATCAAATCACTGATATTAATCACTGAATCTCATTATTTATTTATTCATTCATTTATTTATTTATTTATTTATTTATTTATTTATTTATTTATTTATTTATTTATTTATTTATTTATTTATTTATTCAATACCAAGGAAGGGTGCACCAAATACAACAGTTAGCGCTTACTCCGCATATAGGTACACAGTAAGTGTACGCTATATGTGTGTAGGTAAAAATCAAACCTACCTGGATCCTACTATATTAAAAGATAAGGTCGTTATGCCCCGAAAATGGGCCTGATACTGCGCGTCGACTCAAGTGCGTAGTCGATACGCAGGGTCCCGGAGAGAATTTCGAAAATGGGCCGATTTTGCGCTTTGGCCTAAGTTTTATGGTTTTCTTTGTTTTTCGATGACTGTTTCTGTCCTAATCTCTTATACTACTGCAATATGGGTTCCGAAAACAATTCAAGTATGTTTAAGAGGTCTTCACGGTTCTTTTTCTAAAGGTTCATGCCAGTTTCAACTGCTTTCTCGATGAATTACTTCACATTTGATTTCACTCATTCACACTTCACGATATACTACTCGGTCTTTTCGCTAAAATCCGAAAACAGATGTATATTTGCTGGCATCTGTCTCAGAATGCGAGCAGCATTCCAACTTACACATTAGATTAGCATCTTTCTGACGCAAATACTACTATGTTTGAGCGAAAGGCAGTATTCACCTGTACTGGCATCAAAATCTTCAGGAAAATTGGTTGGCTAAACCTTCGCATGGGAGGTTGTTTGAGGTGCTGAACACGGATATCGTGTCCATTTCGTAACTAACCCCGTTTCTGTGGGTTACGGTACGTATACTGTAGATACTGTGTATCACAAAACCTGCTGAAACTTTGCTCAGGGGGGTATTTGAAGTGACAAACACGAATATCGTATCCATTTTGTACCGTGACCCCCACTTTTGTTTGGTTACGGCAAGTATACAGTAAGAAGTTGGAAGGAGATCCCAAATTCGAGATGAAAACGGAGTTGACATGCAAAATAATGTTGATAATCGTGATCGGGAAACAACCCCTCTGCGCAAACTTGTGGAGGATTCTGTGAGATACTGTATCTACCGTATACTGTCAGTTTCACCAATCTTATCACTTGGAAGGCTTCCAAGATGAGGCAAGTCCCGCCAGTTGTTGTAGGTGAGACATGTTTTGGCAGACTTCCAGTTAGTGATAGCGCTCAATTTCTACGATTTGACGTGAGACAAAACGCGTCTTGTGCAGCTACAAGCAACACTTTGAACTTCTCTAATTTTTGACACAGTGCCTTTCATGACCCCACAAAAGTGCTGTACAAAATGGATACGATATTCGTGTTCAATATCTCAAATGACCCCTATGCAAAGTCTCATCCAAGAAAATTTTTCTTCGGATTTTTAGTCCAATAAAGTTGGATGGTGCCGCTCAATTACATGCAGTCGCTCCAAAAAATCCTCGCCTCACCCTTTACCGCTCGTAAGCTGAAACACGTCGCACCACGTATGTTAATGCATAGGTGACGTGGCGCGAATCGACAGAGGGCGGTGCTGCGTGAGGCAAGGCTTTTTT
>JARK01000637.1:0-13102 GCA_000688135.1 Ancylostoma ceylanicum
CATACTCGAGGATCTGTTTCAAATGAAGTTCGACATAAATTTCAACCCCTTGTTGGACAAAAACCAGCTTTGCCTAGCCCAAATCCGATATTCCACCCCACACCATCATGGATTGTCAGAGAAGAGTTTTTTTCAACCTTGACGGCTCTTGGAGATTCCTTCGACAAAAGTTCCAGCTGATTCTGTGCATTCCGAAGTGATTATCCCTTCGTCCGTGAAGGGAATTCGGCCGAGCTTGACACCGCGCGAAAGGGTCATCACCTTTCTGCATTTTTCTAATCTGGAGGCCTTCATTTCGTCTCTGAGGCGTTGTATTTTGGCGATTTTGTAGGATACAACTCTAGATCAACTCTGATCAGTCCTCGCATGGTTGAACGACCTATTTTGTGATTCTTGGCCAACTGTCTGATGCTTCTTTCAGGATTTCGCCGCAGTTTGCTTTTGCCGGGGTTTCGAAGGACAGGGGTCATGGCAGTTCGATCAGGTCTTCCACTCGCACAATTTTCAATCCCTCCAGTTTCTCCGAAACTGCTTATGACCTGATGTACCTGCTCCCTGTGCAGTTTGAGCGTCTTCGAGATCTCGGGAACTGATGACCCGCGTTTTTGCATGGCGACTACTGCTGTGTGATCCTCAAGCGATGCCATCTTTTTTCTAAAAACAGAGGACAAGACTGCTTCCTATAGGGCTAAAAAACACGGCAGAAACGAATAACACACTGAAAAAGCACAAAAAAGCAATAAAAACGTCCAAAAATTGATTTTCTTTGGCCCGTCACACTTCATGTGGACCACCCTGTACATACGTACTCATTGCAGGTCAATCAGAAGAGTAAAAATGAAGCATGGCAACATGCTACTAACCCGACTCGGCGACCATGATTCAAGCTCTGGCCCCGGAGTGGTCCTGGCATTCTCAACTATCCGCCGCAACTCCGTCGCTTCCAATTTATCTACCTGCAAGTTCGCCATGTGTACGCTGTAGCAAATAAACATTATAATAAACTCAACCTTCTCTTCTAGATCCTCCTCTGCAGATCGAGGTGGTGATGTATGCTTTTTAGGTTTTCTGGTCGCCTAGGAGTAATCGACAACGTTGCAAACAGCTCATGTTAGAACAAGCAGCACAAACCTCTCCGTCAACCTCTGGCCCACTGGTTGTAGAGCTTTTCACTCCGATGAACGGTGTAGTACAACAGGCACCATGAATACATCCACCGCCGAGAGCCGTGCAGATGGCGTCGTTGTCCAATCGGCACTGCCCAATGTGAGCTCCACCGTTGAGACAGCGCACTGAACTGCTGAGTCCGCTGCCTTGGTTCGGCTAGAAGCGACAATACCAAATCCATTGCAAGGCTCAAGATTGTGATAGAAAATTCAAATGAATGCTGTTATTGTGGAGGTTCCAAGAAAAATGAATATTTTTCCCTATACTTCCAAGTAAATACTTTCAAAAGAGGAAGAAAAAGGACCGCAGTTATAAAGACAACGCAGACAGCAGTTAAAACATTGTCTCCCTTTTCTGTACTCACTGGGAAAACAAAGAAAAATCAAATGATTTGCCGGGGAATATTTTCACTTTTCTCCTCAGGAATAAATTTCATATCGGTTGTTAGAAAATGAGCATGTAAAGGCGGAGAATTTCTTCCATTACCTAACGGTTATTCTATGCTTAAGCCACCCGAACGATTAGATGATCAATTGCAGATATGACCTGATTGAACCAACCTACAGTCCTTCTCAAAAAGATAGACTGATTGGGGGGCGCTAAGAAAACCGCACGCGCAATGCGTCTATCTTTTTGAGAAGGAATCTTTCTTGCAAATGGTATGGTGCAAATGGTAGCACAATCCAGTACATTGAGTTCTACACAAACCTACATAGACAGGGTGGCCAAAGGTGATGAAGCTTTCAAAAATTGCACTCTCAAAGGCCTACGCTACCGTACGACACTTTTTATTCCAATACGACAGACTTGTTGACTAACAAATAAGAAGGAAAGGTTCCAAAATGTCTACAGTGCCTCAGGTGACTGGAATGAATTTCGCCCTTACCGCTGTAAGTTCAAACGATTCAGATCATGCATTTTTTCTCCTCAATCACTTCTTTTAGGCTGGACCTAAACAGACAAACCGAGCTTAATAGGGTCTGAACTGTTTTAAAGGCTGCTTCCTCCCTTCGAATAGGGTGAAGCCAGTCCTTATCTGTTCGGGTCTACTTTAGAAGAAATCGCAGGAACTCTTCGCTTTCTACAGGGTGCGCACAAATTATGGGCGCGTGGTTTTTCAAGCCCCAATCAGCTGTGGTTGAGCGAATCCAGAGATCATGTTGTGGGTATGTTTGCTGGAACAATACCTACCGTAAACGATATCAAGTTTGCCGAGTGACCTCTTTCCTGGTCTGTAAAGACTTTGAGAAGCTTTCAGCTCAGACCCCCAGTGACACGCAAGTGTTATCTCAGAAGATATTTTCAAGATTCTTCAGGGACAAACTATCACCAGTCTGTCCCTGCCCATTTAGTACTACAGACCTTAGCCACTAACATTTCCAAAGCGGAGCTCGTAAGAATGCAAATGAAGTGAGATACGTGGATCAAACTTCGAGCCAAAATTCAAGGAAATTACCTGCGAAACCACTTTTGAACGAATTTTGGCTTGCAAACTGAGGCTGAACGAGTTTGCAAAAATAATTTTTTATTGATAGAAATGAGAGTCTTCCACAGTTTCAGAAAATTTACTATATTTGCTCTTATCTTCTGAATATCAGTCCTAAGTTCGCAAAAAATAGCAAAATCGGCTTGTGAGATATATCACCTGTTTTCACCAGGGTAATCATTTAGTGGTCCAATCCACGGTGAGCGCATTGTAGTTGAGACTTGGTCTTGACCTACTATACACAGATGGTTACAGTCTCCTAAGCCTACCCCAGGAAATCTTCGACGGTAAGGAGCCGTGGTCGACCGCGTGTCACGGCTCCCTGCCCTGCGATTTGATCAGGAGGATTCCTAAAGCCTGTGTAGCCACAGAAAGAGATCATCTGGGAAACCATCCGCTGTCTACGGTAGAGATGACCCAAGCAAAGATACCTAGAGAATGGCCTGTGATTACGATCAATCCTACCTAATCTTATCCGATTGGAACTCCAAAAAACTACGCGCCAATAATTCGCGCGCACCCTGTATTTTGTTTCATGTGTAGTCCAGCTGGAAGATCCCACCAAGGATTCTGATATTTTGCTTCTTCGAGGCAGCAATATTATACAACGCTCCGTCTCGAAATGAATCAACTTCAGATAATTGTCAGCATCGGAACACTACCTCATACGTTTAAGCTTCACCATGTATATACAAGCGCACCTACATATGTATTCACTAAAGGAACAGTGGCACAAACTCACAACACCAAGGTTGTTGTTACCGCCACGCCCAAGATAAAGTCCGTAGGCTGTTGGGTAGCCGACTCCAACATTGTTGTTGGGAGGAGGGTATGGTGGAGCTGAAACAAGCCGTGGTATATCTGTGAACATGACATAGTATTCCTTTTTTTAATTAGCAGTACTAATAAACTGGGTGATAGCCGGAAAAAATGCTTTTACATGAGATGCATATGTAGGCAAGACTTTAGCACAGAGTGGACTCTGTACAGTATCATATCATGCCCAGAGGGAAGTCACAAAAAGTAACGGGCAGATTGTTCAGTTCTGTATGGAAATCTAGAGCTAATTCAAATCGTATCCCTTGTGCCTCAGAAATGATAGAATCATAGGGAAAGTACGGTGTGGATTAGTACATAGTACAGTGCACAGTAGTACGAAGTTTGGGGTCCTTTTCAAGGATCTTCAGGTTTGTTCCCATTTTGAGGTTCAACTTTCATTTCCATATCAAATAAACTTGTCAAGAAACGATGCTGGAATTGTCAAAAAATAGCGAGAGATCTCGTCTTCGATCCCAGGTGAACCATGGGATCGACATGGCGATGTATTTTTCGGCCGCTATTTTTTCCTCTCAATCTGAATCTTCGCTTTAACGTATAAACAATTGAGGGTACACATACAAACATGTGTACGCGTAGAAATGGTGAGGCTTACAAAAAAGGCCAAACTAAGGCTCACGAACTTGATAGCAGAGCAGAAAGGGAGGGGAGATAGTGGAATGTTTTGTAAGAATAGTGGTACTGCGCGTTTTGAAGAAGGTCAAGTGGCAAATATGGTGTGAAACTGCTCATAAGGTTACGAGCATGATGTACCTTCTCAGATTTTTCACTCATTGGCACGAAGTTCTAACAGAAAAATGTTTCGTCAGGCCCCATCTGTTAGGCTACCTAGCGTAGGTCTATAAACTTCTAAATCTACCCAACGAAATCAGTTTCCTCTTCGGAATTTTCTACTCTGCTCATGTAGGAAACGATATCTACAAAATTTTGCACAAACGGAAGAAGGTTGGAGCAGTATCATGTGTTTTGCAGATATTCTTGAAAAATCCACAAAACGCAGAATGAACTCCTACCTTGTCATACACTATGCTACCGATAAAATTTCTAAAACCTTGAGTTGAATCAGAACGCATACAGACGAGGAGATTTGTTCAGGAGTGCTATTTTCAGTTCACCTGTACATATTTAATTCAATTGTGAATGAACAAAAATTAATAACCAACGGTTGCCGAATCCTCCAACGCCATACTGGTTGTAACCCCACTGTGCGATCACGGTGTCGATTGAAGCCACCAAGCAAAGAAGGCGCTGCATGCTGAAAGTTCATAGTGGGCCAAAAATCTCTTGCGCCTACCTTCTTCGGTCCCAGAAGCGGATGCTCAAGTGAATTCGTGTACAGATTTGCGAACATGTATGCTTGAGCCATTTCCACAGCATAAAGTACCTTTTACAAATGAGTTATTTCTGTGCTAGTACAGTCTTGAAGGGTACTGATGGCGCAGCCCATTGCATGCGGGTTATCTTTCACAGAATTTCTTTTTAGATTTGCTAGGACGATTGTCAGAAAGTCTAATTCTTTGATCAAAAAAGAAAGATCAGACCAGAGTGAGACCCCACCTTTCGACAGATTCGGAAAAGCAAGAGCAGGTGAGACTGTAAATAGGGGGGATGACGAAGACAATCTCCGTGAGCGAAAAATTGCGAAAATAACTTATCGGACAGCATTTAATCTAATTTTACCCTTTGAAATGGGACCCTATCACTTTGCAAAAACCAAGTACGTATTGGTGACAGGACTGTGGAGCGCCAAGGATTTTAAGTGGTTCACCACGGCCGTGATTCATGAAGCGATAACCAAGTAAACCTATGATGGTTAATGTTGTTGGTTATCGTATAGACAACTTTCTAGTGATGAGAGATGCAGAACGTGAAAGTTGGTTTGCTAGCCTGGTTTTGCATGGTTATGCGTTCATGAATCCTAGCTCAGATTGTTGGTACATTATTTAAACGGCAAAAACCGGCACAATCAGTATATCAGCCAGGCCGTGGCGACTAAATGATGGTTGAATCCATCACACTGTACCAGTACGAGAGACCTGGCCCTATACTCCCGGACATAGAAATTCAGATTCTTTGAAAGTCCAACACAGGAAGACTTCCGAGGAACGGGACAGAGACCAACTGCGAGTCAAGAGCGATTTCACTACCCCACGGCTAGGAAGTATCCGAAACAGCGGAAACAATTATATTATCAAAATTGCTGCTGTTTACTGTAGAGATTGGTCTAAGTTAACATGCATACAGGATGACCAGTGAATTGGCTCAATCGTCCAGTTTAAGACGGAAAAATGTAAGCGCAGGTAACTTTGGCACACTCTGCTTATTGAGGATTGAGCGCTTCATAAAGAAACAAGGCAACAACGACTTGGTGAATGCCTGTGAGGATTCTAAAAAGTTTAGAAGAATGAGCACAGTGAAGATCTCAACTCGCCTAGTGCCTATCCGGTCCAAAAGACGCCCCTCCATTGTTTGGACTCAAAAATTGCCGCATAATCATCCCAATGACGGCAAATATTGACCTTGCTCCGGGAATCTCCATAGGATTCACACCTGAACCTATGTACATAGCTGGTTGGGGACTGGTCGTAGAGGCTAGATGATCTTTTGTAGTTTTTTTGGACAAAAATTTCGTAGTCAATTTTTGAACATCTGATCTTGAGTACCTGTTCGAAGCTTTATCTCCGATAATTTGTTGAAGTTATTCGGATGATCAACGTCTCAGATGCAGGCAACAAAGATCGGAGTTTTGCATTATGGATATTGATATCTTTGAGTGTTTTAGACGAAGCACTTAGCAACGACATCCACGGAGTCAGTCAACTGATTGATGAGCGCGCGATGCGACTGCAAAGAATTCTACATTGGTAGCTTGACATCTCGAATCCTTATCAAGCAGAAGGGTTCAGTACGACATATTGGCACTCTTCCAGATACTAGTAGACGCATCATTTTAGACAAAAATTCCTCTATCAAAGTTTTATTCTTCCTCAAAATAAAAGCGCAAAGCTTGAAACCTACGATACGCACCACTGGTGACCGTGTGCCTGTCCGGCTCGGATATCCAGAAAGGTTGGGCATCCTGCGGGTCCCAGTACAAGCAGTCCTTCTTTGCTCAAGCTAGGACATCATGCAGAAGAATATCCTGCTCACAGTAGGGCCGTAGGGGCTAAAATTGCCGAAGGAGGGCAATTTCATGGTAGCTCCGAAAATTTCACGATTCTGCCCGAACCCACTGAAAACTTGTTCGGTATGACTCCTTACGCTTAAAAAAATTCGATTTTGGTAAAAACTCCATTAGTGGAAGTCGCAAAGCGGTTGGAAGAGCAGAGCGAAATTAAGGATCTCGACTTTTTTGGATCCAAAATTTTTGCTTGTGCAAATTTGGGAAATTCGCAGGCGCAGAGAGAATCTTAGCAGCTCCATTTGTTATGAATAAGTTGCTGCAGTATCTGCCAAACTAAGAAATTCTCAAACTTCACTTAGAGAGAAGTTAAGAGCAAGAGTTGAAAGGGTGATTTCCTTTTGACGAGGACTGTATGTAATGAATAGACACAACGGATGCTGAACCGATCCGAATCAAATTTTGCATGGTGGCCCATCATGGGCCGTTGAAGGTTATAGGCCATTTTTTGCTGGGAATGATCTCTAAGCTCATCGATAATACAGGGTGCGTCAAAAGTCTTTGGACAAGCATAAACGCTCGCTAAAAATCCAGGGAGGGGGAATTTGGAAAAACCAGTGGTTCTTTTCTCTTCATGACCTAATTGTGAGCATAAAAATTATTTTTGTTCCTGAGGTTTCCTCTTCTCGTATGTTCACAGCCTTCGGAAAGTACAGGTGAGACGCGGGTTCTGGCTCGCAGGTAGTGGAGGTACTTTTCCTCCCACCACTTCACCATCTATTTGTGAGGAGACTCCAAACTCCTGTGGAGGGTAGCGGAGGCCTTCTACTATGGAACCCAGAAAAATCCCTGGGAAATTTGAAAAATAGGTGGGGCACTGCCAGGTTCATTGTCAGCTTCGCTTTTGGCAGTTCTCAAAATTTTTGCACGAAAACACGGAAATCGCGCTACAACAGCAATTTTCGCTTGTTTTAAAGCAATTTCACCACGGTTTTCTGTCATAGGTTTGTTTATTTGCTCTTTCTTAATAGACATATGATAATTTTGGACTTATAGAATGACGAAATGCCCCCTTAAAGTGAGTACTCTTCTTTATTACCATAGTGCAGACAAATATTCGCCTATGGATAGATTCAGCGGGCTATGGCCTTCCGAGAGCCATACAGGAATTTGAACATTCTTCCGAAACTTTGGAGAAGGGCCGAAATGAATTTCAGTTCATCAAGTTGCGCGCCGGGCCAACGTCACATCTAATTTTTGACAAGCCCGTGTCGCTACCAGTGCCGGAAATTTTGGAGTCAAAAAAATTATTTATGCTAACAAGTAGGCCGCTAACACACAGCAACTATCAGCTTTTCCAATTTCTTCTTCCTCATTTTTTGAAAATCGAATATGCTTGTCCAAAGACTTTTGACGCACCCTGTATGTATCGACTATATTGATTTTTTTTTCTATTTTTGCAAATAGGCACAAATGTAACTACCATTTTGCGCCGAAGAATCGATCTATTGATTTTATTGAATTCATTTATTATCTCCACTCATGCTCAGGAGTAGGTGAGGACATGTTTAAAGGGATTCCTCAATGTGCTGAACGCGAATTTGACAACCACTATCTGCAAAATATCGATTCATTGATTTAATTCTTTTTTTTTTGCGGTAAATTATCGATTCATTGATTTAATTGATTTTTTCCGCATTCACTCGGAGATGGGCAATAACATCTTTGCTTGGGTTCTCCAACACCAAATATGGCAACTATTTCGCACTAATTCATTAATTCATTTTTTGTTTGGCCTCATCGATGAATTCCCTATCGAGCATGTGAAAAAAGAACTGCCCAACTGTCGTGATGATCAGCGAAATGATAATCAATTTGAATGAATGTATTATGTAGTACCACTAATGTGGAGAGCCCGACGGGTATGTCGTCTAGATGCACAAAAAAGATAATGCTGAGACAAACAATCCCATTGAAAAGTTCCGGTTTCCACTACTTTTTGAACTTTGCTTCACTCCACTTCACTCCTTCTATTCCACAACTTCTTTTCAGTTTTCAGGTTTCGAAAAAAGATTCGCACAAACCTCTCCCGCATATCCCTGCATCGCATCAGTATCACAATAGCAACCAAGCACCCCAACTTCTTACATGCTTGTCTATGCTTGCCGCTTCGTTGTGCCGCTTTGAATTGTGTTTTGATTTGGTTCTTCTTCGCACTTTGCTGTTTTCCCGAAGCCATTTGACAAATTGTTGCTGCTGCCTTGGCAATGCCCTTCACCAGTACCAAACCTATGCAGGAGAAAACTTTTTCTTCCGGCCTTTTCCATCAATTTGCTTCTCGAAGCTACTAATTGTCGACAATTACCAACTTTGCAGCACCCCTCGACGCACGTGGAAGGTCAACCTTGAGAAGAAACCAGCTCGTGTTGGTGTTTTCACGCTTTATTTCACGCCTCACAGGTTTTCCCAAGCACCTTATACTGACGCGTCGAAATGGTCACAGCATGCGCAACAAAAATATTTTGATCGAGAAACTCGTCCCCACTTCCGTCTCCGGAAGCCGCGCTTGAAAAACCCCGCACGGACATCTGGCCCGACGAACATAATGGGTCGACAGCGTGTTTCCGCTGTTACGTAAGCGCACACGTGAGTTGGTTTTGAGTGCTGTTTGCTTTTACTTGCAGATGTAGCCTTTGTTAAATGTTTTCTTACCGAAACAGCGCGAGCCGCTGGAGTTTTCCTTTCGCTTCGCCCTGCTTTCCGAAGATATATTAAATCTCTCTACTACTGAGCTTGGGAGCAAATCTGTCTATAATAGAGTTTCGGAGAGTTTTTTTTTGTTTCATTTTACTTTAGCATTCCACAGTAGTGTCCACATTCAGTCTGTCTTTTTTCTCGCACAGCTGAGGGAAGTGGGGAAACATCTTTTTTTAACGTTTCCACGCTCAGAACGGAAGCTACTGGAACTGGTGAAGGAAACGGTGCAGCTGCATACTTCTAGAAAAGTCCTCTTCAATCCTTCACTTTCCTGCTGTTTCACGAATTCCAAGAGATAATCCATCTTCATTCTCTGGAAGCCCACGAGAAATGTGATAGGAGCTAAATATTGTTTTGCCTTTTCTCTAAACCTCTGATAATATACACCTTCTGAGCATTATTGGTTTTCTTTCTATTCGCGGGCTAGAATACTCCAAGTATTTCGGGTCGCCTGCAAAACAGAACAGTTGCCGAACAAATAGGATGTTTGGCTATTTGAAACTGTCAGATAGATCGAAGGTGACTTAAATGTATGACATACTTGGAATCAGCCCTATCAGATCTATGTATGTAAAGATGTCAGAATTTCTTGGGGAATTCCCTCTTTAGATGAGTTCGAAAAAGCGACGACGGGCGACAGTGACATCTGCGGACATACCGTCGTCTCTATATGTATAGTCTGTACGCAGTATTGTAAATGTGCTGTATGGAGGGCACAGTTATACTAACTAATGTGTACATTGAGTATAAGATGAAGAAGAACAAAAGGACATTTCTCTTGCGGAAAAAAATCGATTTCAAAATCCTGAAGAATCAATTTTTCGAGATTTTCATTTTTGAATTGAATCATTTAGGCATCTTGTATAGAATGAAGTTCAATGACAACGTTTGGAAGGTCAATCGTTCCTGGATCAGTAGTTTGAGGTGCGAACATGGCCCGCCACCCTGCAGCATCCGCAAGGCAGGCGCGAGGGGACCTCGAAACCAGAAATTGAGAAAAGGTCAAAGTAGTTATGATGACGGGGAAACACCATAGTACGATAGAGTTTGTGGCTGTGATTATGATTAGTCAGGAAAGATTGACTCTGGAAGAACATACCACTGTAATTGGGTAATTGAATCTGAGAACATATAATTTTTGGCCAATTTTAAGCCTTCTGTATTCAGCGAGCACCCCTTTTCAAAGGTAGAAAGCATATGTATCTGCCACAAGGCAGAGAGTTCACTTGATCGCTGCAAAACCGCCATATCAGGAATTTCACGGACGAAAATCTTTGCTGTTCGATCTATGCAAAATTTGAAGAAATTTTGACGTGGCGTCTACTTTGCGGCTCTCTCGTGTGTCAGTGCTGGAAGTGAGCTGAACTCTAACACTTGCTGTTTGTTATATCCTTCCCCAACATGTAGTTAAATAGAAATGAACCATCTGCGGTGCAGTGCAAGTGAAAATTTGATAGATAACAATAAAAATATGTTATTTTTGAGGGTTATAAAATTGCCAACTCACTGAATAAATTTTACATCAGGTTGCTCGCCATCACATATTGAATGCGTTGGAGCTGTTCAAGAATTTCCAAAACATAAACTGACACTATAGGAAACGAAACATTAAGGAGTTTTCTGCGCCTGACCCTAATTAGTGGGCGGGGTCAAAGCAATTAACGTACTTTTCAAAATATTTGGTGACAGCCGCAAAACTGAGGGTGGTCAGGACACGAATAGATGCAGAATGTTATTCTGCATCATGTAGTCTTTTGAATTTCGAAGAATTTTCACTTGGAAAGGAGTTATACGAAAATCCCGCAAATCCCACGAATACCGCGAATCCCGCGAAAATTTTCACATTCTACCGACGCGACTGTATCTTTTCTTGCTCAATGAAATCAGGATCTTATTAGCCAATGGTGCTTGGAAAATGGCGAAATTAGTGGACTATCCTACAGTTGCTAAGATCTCCAGTGTGCATTGAGCACACCCATACCTGCTCAGCTCCTACTCAGACAATTGGTGCGCGCTATCGGCGCGCCATGGGCGCGCAAGGGGCGACTCATGCCGCCGATGGTGCGCTAAAGGCGTGCCGATTGCTGGCGTGAGGCGCGCCGATGGCACGATCACTAGCTGTAGTAGCTAATATACCTTGTGCTAGCGTTATTTCTTAATTCTACTTAGTTAGTTTCATGTTGTTTGAAGAGAATTAAGTGGTTTGAAACATTTACTGAGGCTATACATTTCGTTTAAAATAATTTGAGCCACAATGCAAAAATTCTGCCATGAATATTCTACTTGCACAAATTCGTGACAGGAACAGTAAACAATATAGGAGATATAGGTCAGCTTTTAGAACGGCGCTAGGAAAGAAACAGAGGTGCAGAGGAAAGAAAAAAACTGTACGAGCACGTCGGAATTAATTAGGTGGTAGGAAAGGTTTGGGTTATGATCACTCTGAAATTCAGCTCGTCTCTTGTCTTGCACTGGTTTCCTGGACGTGTGGTATTCCGATATCCATAGCCTTCTTCAATTCATCCTGAAAAAAAATGCAATGTTCAGCTTATTCGGACTTCTGGATTCTTGGATATTTCAGAACTTTAAAATTTCCTAATGTTGACTGTTTGTCCCTCCCCAAGTTGTACAAACTGTTTTCTGCACACTTTTATATTCAATCAGTTTGCACCACTTTCCGGCATTTACACGCTTTAGCCTACGCGCTCAGATTATATTAGCAATATTCCTTCATCATGCCTTCAAGCACTAATATATATCTTAGAGACGCGTGGGTGTGCCTCAGGTAACTAAGGGGACATTGACGATGACCTCGAATAAACAGTGTGGATGAACTTAGCAAACAACTGGATCAATAAATTATCCTGAGTTTTTTTTTTCATAATTAATTTTTGATGAATGCTTTTTTTCTGATAACTGGGCGAAAAGGGAGTTGGGGGGGGGCACCTCCAAAAAATGGTCGTAATGACTATCTAGACCAATTTTGTATGCCTAAACAGGCTAAAAGAGGTAGATAATCTAATAATAACGCGAAATCAGGTTAGAAAAAAATAAAAACTTGAAAAATTAAAGACAGGCATTTTAGCATTGTTTTCATTCTCCCTAGCTAAAAATCGATGCGAGTAACAAGTTAAAACTTGTTGTTCTTGTCAAAAGGAGTCTGCGCTTTCTTCGTAGGCCTACTCCATCTGAAATCCCTGCCCTTAGCAGGTTAGAACGTGTGCAACATGCCAAAAGCACCTCTGTTGTCTCTAGCAGGTGCCCCCCCCCCCAACTCCCTTTTCACCTGAAAAATATAAGCATGTCCAACTCACATCCATAAGTTGCTATGGCAGTAAGAAATGGTGGCCAGCTCGCTCGTCGAAGCAGTTGTCCGTCGATTTCTTAATTTCAAATAAAAATAATATTGAAGGACCAGAAAAGCGATATGAGAAATAATATGCGTGATTCATCATGTTGAAAAAGCAAGCAACTACACACCAAACAGAGATTATTTACGTTAAATTCAGTCTATTACAAGTTCAAACAACAAGAATAATAATGTAAATCCCTCCTATATAAAGACTGGCAAGGGTACAAAATTTTCGAGGGTCAGACGTGAAAGTCTTGCGAAATCCTCGGCTATTTTGGCCTATCCCGGCACGTGATGCAGCGATAGACAATGCTGAGGAGAGATGCGCAGCTGTTAGCGGGCTAAGCGATTTAGAGAGCTAGGGGGATCTGGATCTTTGCGG
>JARK01000639.1:4745-19479 GCA_000688135.1 Ancylostoma ceylanicum
TAGGCACCAGTGGCGGACGCAGAAAGTGGGCGGAAGAGGGGCGGGCGTGGGAAAAAAAATGGGGTCTCCGTCTTTTTGCGGACCCGGACGGGAAATAAAATTAATAAAAATATTTATTTTAATAATAAATAATAATTAATCAATATTTAAAGAATAATAATAACAATAAACAAAAATAAACTAAAACGAGATTTTTATTTGTATTGTAAAGCAATTTCAAAAATTTGGCGACCCATCCACGGAGAGGGGGGGGGGGCACCCCGGCGCCCGCCACTGATAGGCGCCTATCAAAGCCCTATCGGGTGGCAAGCGAGATCCTGCGGTATTGTCTTCTAGGCTCTCTCTGGCGAATTCATCGGAAATCGAACAATGGCAAGTTAACTCATTACAAGCCCTCATTTGTAGTCTCGTCCGAACCAAAAAGTCGAGGTTCTTCAGCTTTGCAGTATTTGGTCATTTGGAGATAAAGCGAAACAGCGTTACGTTGATGAATTAACAATTCTTCGTAGCTCTCTTTGATGGGTTGATACTCAGTGAACCTGATGACTTCCGAGGTTTACACCACATCAGTTTGTGTCTCCTGACAGCAATACGTCTTTTAAAGTATTGTGGAGCACATTTCCTGCCGACTCCACGTCAAATTCCGCGAGGAGTGGGTAAGTTCTCCGTCTCCCTGACACAGAGACAGATATGCGACAGATTTCGGTTGTGATTTCCGGAAGAGAAGATAACTAGTTTCGTAAACTCTCTCACAACATATCGAGTTGATCCAGCAATTCATACAATCATAGACCTGCTCACTCGTTAAGACCGTCCTAAGCTGAACGTCGCTTTCACCGCCCACTATCATATCTAGTGCGCGTGAGTAATATGATTCTCAACTACGGAAGGCATGCAAAGATTACAGGCAATTCAGAAAAGAGTCGGTGTTGGCGAATTCCTACGTGGAAAGCACAACGGCGAATTTGACAAATCGCGCACGTTCTGTCCTGTTACTCGCAGTGATATTTAGCTGCCTAACATGTTGAAACAATTCCGGAAGTGATGTGGGATTACGTGGAACTCATGCGTTCGAGCAGTGCGAGACCGACTCCGGGCTGAATTGCCTGTATAATTTAGAAGTAAGAGCACTGCATTCCTACATACATACCGTCTATCCGAAACGACGAGTCCGCCCAAGCGGTCGAGGCAGCCACGCTTGCGAGCAGTCCACGTCATCACATCTACTCTGCGTATCACGTTTCATCGTTGTCCTTCTGATATCAAAGCAATGATGCGGCTGTGACGTGGACCGCTTGGGCGGACTCGTCGTTTCGGATATACTGTACAAGATCGGCCAGCGCATTTGACATTCGCTGAAAAAATGATGTTGGACCTAAAAAAATACAGGATAGTCCCTGAGGTGAGGTCCCTATGTATAATTATAGATGCTGCCAATCACATCTGAATGAGACGTCCTTGCTTGGCGAGTGCATCTTGCTGCACCAGCTTCCTCCGGCGAGGAGGAGGCTGACGCTCTAACTAGTCGATTTTGTCCTGAAATTGAGACCTAAGCCTAAGATTTTTATAACAGGTACACTTCAACAAACCGAATATGGCCTGGCTTCAATTGCGTGGTCGCGATTTAAAGATTGTTCGATGTGATCTTCATGCTCCTCGTCCTCTTCATCATTATCATCACAGACAGCATCTTCTAAAAACATGCCGCCCTCCGTTTCCGCGCCGGCAACTTCTCCGCAAAGAATTATCTGCCGCAACTCGCACTTTAGGAACACTTCTGTTCCTCGAAGTGAACAAATTGGAGTATAATTTAATACTATTGATATGTTTGTGTATAGTGACTACTTGGAACTTACTTTGTGCAAGACGTCGTATTCGACTTCCAGCCCACCCTGCCCACGCCGGCCACCTCTCCACGACACCCTTCTGCTGCGATCCGCTCTTCGGAAAAGCCTCTGCTGAATGATTCGAGCGTATAGAAGTAAAATAGTATTAAATGTTATTGAGGTACCAAACATTTCTTTTGCGACAGTAACACTTATCCTTGATGTTTCGCCAGTGTTTCACTACGAGTTCATAATGATTCTTGATTTTTTCATAACCAATTCAAGACTACATTCGGCCTTCATAGTGTGAATGAGGTGACGGTATAGCTCGTTACGTTCTAGAGGTTGTTCACATCCCACTTTGTGAGGTGTTCTCCATCAAACCTTTTGGATTATCATGGCACATAATAATGGACTTAGTCTGTTTGTCACGTGTGAGGCGTGGCCTAGAGAGAAGAAAGTGTTCTACAACGGGCCCACTGTTGCGGGAAAGGTGCGCCGGCGCACTGAAGTGGTGATAGCGCTATGTGACAAGTCCACCGTGATGATCAGGGTACGCCTGTGCTCAAAATGGTGGGAGACGAGACCACCGCTGTGATAAGGGTGCGCCGGCGCTCAAACTGGGAAGAGGCGGATCCAATGGTAAAATAAGGGTGCGCAGGTGCCGAAGGTGGGAAGGCGGATCCACTCCTGTGATAAGGATGCTCCGGCACCCAAAGTAGGAGAGCAGACCCGCTGCTGTGATAAAGCTGAGCCGGCGCTCAATACGGGAAGAGACACTTTGAGGTGAATTCCAATGTGTGAAAAGGGAGTGCCGGTGTTCAGAGATGTGGAAAAATGAAGAAACGCACGGAGACGGGTCCTATCCTACGTAAGGGGTGCGCCAATATCCGTTGAAAACTTTCTCTCCTACATGCTTTCCATCCTCAAAAACATCTTCTTGATCATTATTTCTTTCTCCACTCTCTGTCCACTCCATTCGTGTCTGAATGAACGGACCGCTCTTTCTTTCTGTTCATACTCTGATGTTGAATGGCAATACATTTGGCGAGATTTTTTTGGCAACCTCGCGGACGAGCTTGTCAACTAGCCAGGCTAACGAAGCCCGTCAACCCGTGTACTGCCAAACAAGAAGTCCCGTAAAACAACGAAGCCCGTCAAGCCCGTGTGCTGCCAAAGAAGAAGTGCCGTGAAATGTATTGCCAGACAAACTTCGTCAAATGTATCGCCATGCAAACCTTGCCTCTTGTATCGCCAAACAAACTTGAATGCGCAAAAATCTTGATAACTTCGAGAATCGTACAGGGTTGTACCATTGGGAGTCCGCTGCCTCACCAACTGCGTCATTCGAATCGAAACCGATGATGATTGAATCACTCGCTAAGGATGAAATGAACACATTAATCCGTAAAATGTATAGCCACGCCAACCTCTCCTTTTGTGTCGCCAAACACCTGTAAAATGTCTTGCTAACAGATTCCCTTGCTTTTTGTATTACCAAACAGGCTCTCCACTCATTCTCCCGTAAATTTTATTGTCAAGAAAAGCTTTATCCCGTAAACTGTCCTGCCAAACACATTTTCTTGCCAAATGGATTGCATTCAACATCAAAGTATACGCCAGTAGACGCTTATCACTCAAATTACTATAACAACCACCTAAGCATAAATCATTCCAAGTGAACACTGACAGTGAATTGCTTACGCTCAATTACTCATATCCCATGGGATCAACCAAAGAACATCACTTCACGAAGATGAAAGAAGGCCGCTGCTGTCCCTTATGAGGAACTTTTGGGAGGATATTGGTATTCAATACTTTGTTTGCATTCACTGTGAGCTATGCGAGTGAAGCGAGCATCAGCAGAAATCTGGAAATCCGGCGTCAGCCGAACGGCCAGACTGGTAAAAAGTATATAGGGTATTCAGAAAGGAGTCGGTACTGGTGCATCCACGGACTGAAGGTAGGCTGTGCGGTTGTGCACTGTCAAGCATGCTTGATATTGATTGAAAATGCCGCGTGTCAGTCCATGATCCTTCCTCCGACACCGACTCCCGGTTGAATGGACTGTACACAGATTGATCTTAATGACGACCAGTTGAATTTGCTGTTAGTGAACAATTAGCATGATCTGGCAAGTAACTATGAAAACACCACTGACCCTAGTTTTGAGTGTGACTCTATTTGCTACTTTCAGGCCAAGAAGAGTAGGTCGATCATGCCAGGCAGAAAATTGTGGGATATTATTCCGTTTGCGCAACGCCGTTTTAGGAATCTCATTATTTCAGATTCCAAAACAGAATGGAAAACCTCTTCCGGGGTATCTCAAACGTATGGGGATCGTGAGTGAAACATTCCTGTTCATATCTATTCGCAGCTACGATCAGTTTTTTGGTTAGCCCGAAGATGTGTTGCGACTAGGCAGTCTTCCCTCTATTCTTCGTCAAACATCGTCTCCCTCACAGTGGAACCGTCTCCCCCCCACAATGTACGCCGGCGCACCTATATCACAGCGGTGGGCCCGTTTCCCCCCACTTTGACTGCCAGCGCACTCTTATCACAGCGGTGGACCCGTCTCCTCCCGCTTTGGGTGCCGGCGCACCCTTATCACAGCGGTGGACTCTTCTCTGAAAGGGCTACTTTTTGATCTGCTTGTCAATCAAATATATGTAATGTCACAAACTTATTATCGCTTTCTTATCTTTTCTCTAGAGCCCTTGGGATCGAAAAGGGAGCTACACAAACTGCTGCCCAACCATCACCATCAGTACCTGCATCTTCAGAACAAGTTGGTAGGTATTTTCAATTCATTTAGAGTGAGCATTGATTGTTCAGTAAACGTTAGTAGGAGATGACGAGTTGAAATTCTAAATTCCTTCAGTTTTCGTTTGATTTGCTCAGGGATTTCGATCCGCTCCATGGAGAAGCGAAAAGGGTAGATTCAGATCCGGCCAATTTTGTTTGCTCTTTGTTGAGGCCTGATGTTATTTTGGATTCTCGGTCACTCATGTACAAGCACGAACGTTCTAGCCATATAAATTTCTGGGAACTCTTGAGAAACCATTGAAAGAGTAACAACATTACAGTCTGCAAAACGGCTTTGAAAGTTGTTACTAGGATCATGTTGCACAACAGAATTACCCTAGATCGGATGCATGTACAGGGGGGGGCATAAGTTATTGTACAACGTTTGATCTTTTATTTCTCCGCCAGGAAACCATGCATTGCTCCGCTCATTTCTCTGCCGAATAGAGAAAGGTTCAAAATTCTTCTAGTCAAGATCCGCTTTTCCGGAAACCTTTTCAGTCTCGCCCTGTGCGCTTATCCACTCCGATCTTCGGTGGATTTTGCACATACATCTCAAAATAGGCTTCTGGAGTACGAGACTATTTTTATCCCACTTAAATCTGTTGTCAAAAACTGTTTTTGTGGCCGTTTTGCTCAGGAATTGCGGGCTGAACCAGTGCATTTGGCGGCACCAAAAAACTGAGCTTAAAGTTTCCGCTAAAATTTCTCCGCCAATTCCCCATTATCCAGGTCATCTTTGTAATCAGAAAATAGAGAAAATCCAGCTCTATCAAAGGAGACCAAGCTTGTCAAAAAACCTCGCACTTCCGCAGAATAATAAGCCAGCAAACGATGTACAATAACTTATGCCCCCCTGTATTTTCATTGTCGCATACTAGACGGCACAACCGTCCAGATTTTTTATTACCTCCGGCTATTCCATCAGTGGGCTTAAGTACCTTAAGCCCAACACAGAGTTTGAACGAGTTCTCTCTGGGCAGCACGAGAGGTCGCGGCAAGCCTTTGCTGCTCGGCGACGTTGCGGATACTCAGAGTTGAGCGGGAGCGCGGCGATCAACACTAGGGCATCACCGGAGACGTCAAGTGAGAAGCGCTAAGCATATGTGATAGCAGAAGTAATCATTCATCATTGAAGGGAATTTGCGAAACACTGAAGAAAAATGTGCTCGACGAGAGGCGAGAAACATCGACTTATTCGATGAATCAATACTTTCGCTCACCACATTATAGTCCTTAACTTTCCACGTTTTTTTGTGCGTTTTTTAAAAATTTGTTTCTGGCCCCGTAGAGAGCTGCTTGTCTCAGGTAGCCGCTAAAGATGCTTACCTGAGCGTAATTCTGACGAACTGCGTCCTCAAACAGCTGAGCGAGGAAGCCGGACCGCTGTTACAAGCGGGACACGCCGCGCATGCACCATAGGCTTTGCGCGCTGGAAGACGTCCTACCCATTACGCATAAGGAGCATAAGAATTTTACCAACTTTCCCAACCCCATTAGACACGTTCTCAACGACCCCTGAGCAAAAGTGGTAAAAATCTATGGAAAAAAACTGAGGTCAATTTATGTCTAATGTTCATATATGCTAAGAATGGTTATCTGACTTCTACCAAAAGTATATTCGAACGATCACCTTCACCATTTCCTTATATTGGACTCTGCATCACCAACATGTAATTCTCTTGCTCTTCTCCATCAACGACAGAGATGATATAGAGTGCGGCTTCAGTTCTAGGGCAGAGATTCCTTACCCCTTTACGGGTCGTGTTAACAATCTTAGAACTTCACACGTTTAACCTCCTCCTTTACATTCAAATTCACGTACTACACCTCATTTTTCAAACTACATCCCACTCACCAGTCGAAACATGAGCTCAAAGAAAAACTTGGTGCTGTCAGCGCTCTGCACCTCAAAGAAGAAAACTTGGTGCTGTCAGCGCTCTGCACCTCAAAGAAGCTTCCAATACCAGGATTTCTGCTCACGGCTTCAGATGCCTCGCTTTACAGTGCAAGACGCCGTCAGACGCTTCAGGCAATTTGACAAGTATCACCCAAAAAACAGACCGCCCACCTTCCCAAGCAAGAGCCCAGTCATAAATACAGGGTGCGGCAAAAGTCTTTGGACAAGTATTTCCGCTCGCGAAAAACATGGAAACAAGTTAGAAGGAAGAACTGGCAGTTAGCACCGCCGCGACTTGGCATGGGTAGGCCGCATAGCACAGCATAGCGATAATCCTGCTCCGTACATTATGCAGGATGAAAACTCGCAAACACTGTCTCACTCATAGGCTGCGGGACTGCCAGCGCAGGGCGCTGGTTCCACCGCGAAAACTTGCAAGCACTAAGTCTCTGGCTTTTATTATTGGCGACTGTATCCATCATTATGGTGGTCAATAGAACCAGCGGAAGGTGGGTCCCAACGCGACTTGCACTACATTTATGCACTTATGATGAAACATCGGCCGACCGTCTCGTCAGCTTCGCCTCATTCGCCAACAGTGCCTATGAGCTGACCACACGATGAAACGATGCGATCACATGCCGGCCCCCCACGTCTGCGCTCTAGAAAAATTTGCTGCACTACCAGGATTTATAAAAGAGGATACGCGCAGTAGTGCTGGACCTAAGAACACGGTAAAATCCGAGAGAGTAAAATTTCCGTGGATGCTGCCTTAAATCAAAAGAAGTGGTTTTTGTTTTGAAGGTGCCTAATGTTCCCTATCAATACCGTATTCTGAGAAATACGGGAGCGAAAAAGACGGCTACTCTGTGATTACACCTGTAGTCTATTTTCACCAATTTGTTCTCGAAAAAATTTGCTACTGGAAGACAGAACATCAGCATGAGAGTCAATTTGATCTGAAAACTTGATTTAAAATGCTACAAAGTGGCTGTGCAATCCATCAATAGGCCCGAATTAAGCCAACTCTGCAATGCTGAGGCTTGGTTCTCTCATCCAAGCAACTTTTGAAACAGCCTTATCCTTTTTAAAGTTCGACTCACGTGCACGAGACGTCTTTCTATCTCACCTAAAACCAATGTCAAAAACTGTTTTTGTAGCTGCTTTGCACTTTTACTAAAACTTTTTGATAATTTTTTCTTTATCTCGTAGTTCTCCAAGTTGTATGTGAGGTCGGAAAATAGAATAACCCTAGCTCTATTGAGAGAGGCCTGACACGATGAAAAACATATCATTACTGCAGAGAAATAAGTCAGCAAACAGTGTGTAATAACTTACGCCCCCTCCCCTTTACGGTGGATATTCAATTCTTCAAGTTCTGGGCCCGTATCCAATATATTAGGTTGTTGCAAAATCGATGTCGGATTTCGACAAGTTGACTTTGAGTTATCGTAACCCGGCAAAAACTGAATCTTGCCTGCTTTAGCACTCTTTTGAATCGTCACATCTTTGCCATCTTTCTGCTAAGTTTTTGTCCTAGTAGGCCTGAAGCCAAGCTTTTCGGACCAAGGAAAATCGACGAGATCATTTTGAGCTATTGTATTTTTGCGGCTTATTCTTCCTCTCAAGGATGGCTCCCAATTTGAAATTTGTGGTCATCTGTGGTTGAACAGCCCGCTGAGCAAGGCCAAGAAGGGAGAGTCTTGATCTCTGCCTGCACTTACATCCAGAGCGTCTGTAGTGCAAAATGTGGTCTTGAGCTACTGTGAAACTGTACAGGATGAATCGAACTGAATCCATTTGTTCAGTTTTTTCATCATGCTCGTTCCTCGTATGGCGCCAGAAATTATGGAGTAATAGGCCTCAAGGCCACCTCCAAGATACAGCACAGGTCTCCTGGTGATAGCTTCCAACAGTGCTCTCAGAACGGCGTTGAAGTCATCAAATTTCAGTCCCTAACTCTGAGGCACGTGTCTCCAATACTGAACGATTTGGGCCGACAGTGGTTTACCACTTTGTTCAACATTCCCTCATGCATAGGTTGGCAGTATTTCATGTTCAAACCACCCTCTTGCTATCGAGTTCGAGTCCACGAAACAGTTTGGGACGAGTTTCAGCGGACGAGCACATTTTAATTCAAGTCCGAAAAGCACAATAAAAGTGAGCAGATCTGAATAAAAATGGACAGAAAGAGGAAGAAATGGGCTTTGGAACAGAAACAGAATATATGGGGGAAAGCACTACAGAGCACGCTAGATACAGCGCGTCATCTCTACATAGTGGTGCGCACGCACGCACAGAGTCACAAATTCTCTGCAATATGTATAGTGTATGATATTGGATAGCAAAGTGGACAAAAACGAATGGGAATGGATATATACCCGCTATATTTTCCCTCCCATGGTCAAATATATTGGATGCAGCGTAGTGCGGCCACACTACTCTTGGTGGATTAATGGGTGAGCTGCTTTTGGTACTGTATGTTTTCGGACTTCCATGCTTTTGACAAGTGCGAACTTTTGCCACGAGGTGGATAGATGCTTGAGGGCTATACACATCTCTGAGCTAGTCTCGTTGTCGGTGCTCGAAGACAATGAGAGCTCAGAAAACGCCGTTCCATTTAGCAGACCTCGTTAGCACAAAGTGTAAGAGGGATTCTCAATTTTCAGTCTAATGAATAGTCGAAGAGTAGCGAGAGAAACTGATGTGAAAAAAGCTCCTGCTCACTCTTTTTCCCGCTTTTTAATGTTCATTCAGAAGTTTCCGTTAATTTTTAAGCTAAAACGGAAAAACCGGAGGAACTACCGAAAAAACCGTCAAAGAAAAAGAAAAAAGAAGATGGAGGGGTAACAGAAATGGATGTGTCAGGAAAACGTAGAAGGAGGAGAGACAAAGCAAGAGAAGTGAACAAAGAAATGAAGGATATTGCAACAGTAAAGGTGAGCATCTACAAAAACAGCACTAGATTTACTTCCAACGAAAAAAAGTGTTTCACAATGATCCCAAAGTGTCAGGTTGGTGCGAAATTAATTGCCTTTAATTTAATTTACCGTCAAATTCAAAATGTTCTAGCCGGGCTAAAAAGCAACTTTATTCCTAGATATAAAATTCATCAGATTCAATACACCTTTGCCAAAGATCCTGTAAATATAATAGTTCATGTAGAATTCGAGACCGCAATAGTTTAAGAAATTTTGGAGAGCAATTTCGACATGCTACACATCAGGAAACTCACAGGTTTGCAACGAGAGCTCGGAAAAGTGATAATCCATGGGTGGGAGGTCTGGAGAATAAGGAGGATGAGGGAGAACCTCGACGCCTAACTGCGTCAGTTTTGTCAGTTTTTGCAGTGAGTTCTAAAGTATACTAGACGGCGGGTGGCGGTCAGGAAGAACGATAGTTCGTGACAGCTGGCAGCTGCACCGCGCATCCCATGCAAAGGTTGCCACGCCCAACTCGCATCGGACACATAGTAGTCTACTTTGTTTATAGGAATTAAGGTTTTATTTGGTTCAGGGTTAGTTTGGAAGTGGAATTTCGGGATTTAGGGCTAAAATATAATGACTTGTAGTGAATACCTGTCACATTTCAATGAAGATTGAGCTTTCTCTGCTTTCATCCTGCTGGATTTTGTTGGCTTAGGTTATAACCATCTTCGGGAAAGGAAGATAACTGACCATCATATAACTGTAATGTATAGTCGTGGTCATTCTGATTCAGTGCTGTTCCTTATCGGCCGTATCACGATACCTTCACGTATCACCAGCGTGAGCTGGTGCAAGAGCGTGAGCTTAGCGGTGGTGCTCGATAAGAGTTTCATTCCACTAGTGAATGGAGCTATTCCCGGCCGAAAACAGTTACCTTCGCTAAGAAATGAAAGCATTCTAGGCTCACACCGCTGCGCTTCCGCCATTGCATGAGCTCGCGTTGGTGATGCGTGGTGATATTAGTGATATGGCCGCAAAGGAACAGCATTGAATCAGGATGACCACTACTATATGTAAATCTCTGTCACCTAACTAGGGGCGGGGCTACAATTGCATGGGATATTGACACACGGGTTCACCGCAGCCAACTATTGCCAGCTATCGTTCTTTCTGGCATACACCCCTAGACGGCATACCCGGCTCCGCTCGGGCATTTTGTCACCCTCGACTATTTCACCGTGTCTAAGAACCCTTTTAAAGGCAGCACCAGCTGAAATCCTCGACTCGAGGATGAGGTGTGGGTGGTAAAATAGAGAGTGAGCACATCAAAAATGTGAGAAGAACACAAGGAATGATGACCCACCTGCAGAGACACAAGAATCGGTGTCGCGGCCATTGCGGGTTTTCAACGGCTCGACGCGCCAGTTAACGCTATCGCCGTGGGTGGTCTGGCGCAGTGGATGCGTGCAATGCGGACCATTCACAGAGTTTCGTGGCGGGACGCACGCACACACCACGGCGGAGCACTCGTCCGCGCCTTCGAAACATGATAAAGAACGCCTTCATTTCTTACATTTCCTGCTTCTTTCACGCAATTTTATCCCTGTCTATGAGTTTGGGCGCGTGTAGCGCAGTGGCAAGAGGCTCACTGCGCACGCACACGGTCGATGGTTCGATCCCGCGCCCGTGGCCAACCAAGCCATCCATCCCTCCGGGGTCGGTAAATTGGTACCAGAGGAATCTGGGAGGATGAAGCACTGACTTGGTTCATCGGATGCCCCCCGCAAGTCACTGCACAGGGGACATACGCATTCAACGCCTCTACGATTTCTCAGATGAAGTCGAATGCGTGGCGCATCCCTCGTGACGGGACTGATCAACGCCGACCACTTTATCCTTATCCTATGAGTTTACCCTCCCGAAAAACCCCGAAATCCGGGAAATCTCTAACGCGAGGATTTCCGCGGGTGCTGCCTTTAAAGGCATTTTTATCTGTCCTTGCACAACAGCGAAAAAAAAGAATTAAGTCAGTAAAGCGATATTGCCGCCCGCTATGCTTGCTATCTTCGTGCTCAGCGCATCGGAGAACCCCATCAGAGACGTCCTCTATTACCGTTAAACAAAGTTGTAATAAAATTGATAAAATCAATAAATCGCCCAAAATGGTTGTCATATTCGTGCTCAGCGCATTGGAGAGCCCTAACAGACACGTTTTCCCCGCCCCCGAGCGAAAGTGGAAAAAATCGATAAAATCAATAAATCACCCAGGATGGTTGCCATATTCACATTAAGCGTATTGGCTAACCCCAGTAGGCATGTTTTTGCCAATCTTTGTGCAAAAATAGCGAAAAACCGGTAAATCCGTCAGTAGATCCAGGCGGAAAATAGCCTATAACTTCCGCCGGCTCATGCTAGACCAGCATGCGAAGTTTGGTCCAGATCGGTCCACTCTCCGCGATTTCTATTCATTACATACAAGGGTTAGCGTTGTCCTGATGTAGGCCCACTTCTGTTTACTACTGCGGTGTAGTGGTGTCTCATCTATTCCATACCATTATTCTCACTCAAAATCAGATGTTCTCAAAGTGTGGGATCTTTTTGAAGGATTCTTGATACCTCGTCTTTGTTAGCAGTGAAGCTGCTGAAGGTGATTGCACGGTCCTTACGTATTCCAAATCTTCAAGGATTTTTTTTTGGCTGAAACTGTCCATAGAAGGGTTATTTGAGGTGCTGAACACGAATATCACCCCCACTTTGAACCGGAACCCCATTTTTCTAGGGTACTGTAGCAAAGCAGAAGAAATTGTCCATTTCGGTATCAAAATGGTAGCATCACGGATAATTATGTTGATATTCGTAATCAGCGCTTGAAGTAACCCTTCTCTGCAAAATCTGGAAGATTCATGCGAGATGCTGTGAACGTGCCTATGCCCACTTACGTGAATCTCCCTCAGCACGATTTGTACCAATAATTCCGTTTTTGGCAAACGGGCGTGAATGGGCATTCCTTGGGTGCAGTGGCATTAAGCACAAATGGAGAAAATAGTCTATATCAGCATTGATAACTTCACATTACAAGGAATATCTCATTTTCAAATGCTGCGGAGATCTGATGTCCTTCCTTGTCAGATATTCGGATGGCCTGTCGTCACTTGTTGTGCAAGCCCCAGCATTGCTTCCATCCAATTGGTTCTATCGCTGCCTTCATCCAAGAGCGTCGTGGGCGACTTTGACGAAAGTTCTGATTCGTTTCCAGCTGAGCCTTTAGCTCGTTCATCCTTACAGTGAAAGCATCTGCCCACCTCTACGTATCTATTGAGATCCATTCCAATATTCTTTTTATTCATCTATCATCTTACCTTCTCAGTGTATGAGCAGCCCATCGGTGTTTTGCCATCAAAACGTGTTCCTCTTTGTCACGAAAACAAAATATCTGCTGTAACTCTGAGCTGCGAAGCCCGGCATGATGCTGGGTACTCCGGCTGTACCTCAGAAGACAAGTGGTCTGTGGCTTCCTCTCAGCAAGTATACTCTTTGTCACCTTTCTTGTGAAGAAAAATAGTGCGTGAGGTTCTCCACTGGTTCGGAATTCTTTCCTTCTCCTGATACCATGAAAAGTGTGCAGCAAGAATATCATGAAGACTATCGCCTCCGGCTCGCAACAGTTCAGCAGATATACGGCCTGGTCTAGGGGCGGTGTCGGGCTTCATGCTTCCTATCGCAGAACGTATTTCTGAAATAGAATCCGAGGGCGTTTTTATACAGCAGGGATATTTGGGCTTGGCAGCACTGTTGAGGAACTTGGAAGATATATGTAGAACCATTCCGTGATTGACTCTATCTTGCGATGAGAAAGCGTGACAATCCTTTCTTCTCTGCCAACGGGACTTTGTACTCGCGGAGGTCCCTTCTGCATTTAACCAGACTTTCTTTTCCCAGTGGTGCTTTCATGATCTTCTCCGCCTAAACTCTTGCAGATCCTCGGGCAAAGGTCTTCTGCAACTGGCACTGGCTATCAGCTGCTCAATATAGGATGCATTTGAATCAAGCCTCAAATCACTCCTTTTAGAGAGCATTTCCTTAGTGGCCTTCGGAATGCGTTTCAAGTTTATCGTTCCAGGTTTTGAGGCGCGTTCAGCACATATTCGTAGCTTTTCAAGAAACCCCTTGTGGTCTTGAGACTGGAAATGCAGTGCGGCGGGAGGACTGATCAATTAAATGATTGGGTTGAAAAGACTAGTCGTAATGAGTATGGAGCTAACGACAACATTTGACGTAGTATCTGTGCCACATTCACTATTTTCATGCCACATATTAGTGTTTGTTTTGAAAAAAAAAATACTATTCAGAACTATCGCGTCGAACTCCTTCATGATTAATAAAGTACTTTACCTACCTTCACCTATAGTCCTCCTCAAAAAGATAGACTGATTGCTCGACTACACCATCGCTGCGGGACCTGAACGAGGAACGCGGAGAGAGCATGCTCTAAGCGTGAGGGTCGAGAAGGTCCCGCCACGATTCTGCAGCCGCAACGCCAAGAAACCGCACGCGCAATCCGTCTATCTTTTCGAGAAGGACTGTAAGTACTATACTCTGGACCGAATAAAAATCGAATAATTTTGTTTCTTCAATAACAATTTAGGAAACAGAACATCTAGATATTCGAGAATGAGGAAACCCTAGTGCTCTTCTTCTCTTTCGTGCAGCATTTCACTGGTCTACCATGCTAGGACTTTCGAATTTTCGATTTATTCGAAATCGAATATTTTTGTTTTCGAATATCGAATATTTCGAATAAATGGAAAATTCCAATATTCTAAGATTAGAGGTCACTGTGGCGCTGTAAAAGAGAAGAAGAGCTTTGGGGCTTTCTGATTCTCAAATATCTGGAGGTTTGAATTGTTTTCTGCATTGTTATTAAAGTTACAAAATTGTTCGACTTTTATTCGGTCCAAAGTATACTAAGTACCTTCATTTTTTTGCTCCGTCGTCCTACAGCACTCAAGACGTATGGCATAATCGACAAGAGTTCACAGTGAAAAGTATACATATACACACTCCTACCACTAGCAGTCGCAGATTCGCGCGCAGTAGGAGTAGAACAAAGAATGGCAAAACAGGGCCGTACTAGCCACATTTGAAAGCTAAAAATTTCCAATGTTGTGAAAAACTGTGACACTTTTTTTCAAAATAGTGGCAAAAATCTTACTTCTTATTAATTGGCACTTCATGTGTGTGTGTGTGTGTGTGTGTGTGTGTGTGTGTGTGTGTGT
>JARK01000640.1:0-19343 GCA_000688135.1 Ancylostoma ceylanicum
TAGTAGCAGACACCTTGGCCTCTACGAAGCTCTAGACAAAGTAGCACAGCGGGTTGAGATCAGGGAGTAGGAGAGCCATATATCTTAGCCTCGCCAATCGGGAAAGTAAGGGTCACATAAGGCAGAAGTGGATTTTGCGGCCCGGTGAAGGGCAGACTCTTGCTACGGATAAGCTACTTTGTGCAGCTATGTCTCTCGATCCGTGGAAAACTCACATATCGTAATATGGCTTTCTGATGAGAACCGGCGTCAATTTTTGGCAATTTTGTCGCGAAAAACAAGAAGAAGGCCTTCCTTAAGTCAGTTCATCTCATACCACAGCAGAATACAGAAACAGGGTCCACTCGCTCACCACCGATTTCTTAAATGTACTATGATACAATCACAATGGTCGGGCTGGCTCCCACAGAATTTACGCTGCCCTAACAGTGAAAAGTTTTTCGTCTGTATAAACGAGGTTGAGGAGGCGGCCACGAAGATTTCTTTTGAAAACTTTTCTGCCTAATCCAAACGTTCCCTGCTCGCCGAATCTGTCAATTGCTGTTTAGAAACATTCAGTAGATGTGCAGCCTCAGGCCAGATTTCGCGATTTTCTGAACAGTGAGTATGGAGATATTTTAGTTGAAAGCCGTGCGATTCAGTCTGATAGAATTTTTACATTGATACTTTTATCGATGTTGCCACGTCAACGTGGTGCGCGAATGGATCAAGGTCTCCCTGGTTTCNGTCCAAATGTTCCCTGCTCGCCGAATCTGTCAATTGCTGTTTAGAAACATTCAGTAGATGCGCAGCCTCAGGCCAGATTTCGCGATTTTCTGAACAGTGGGTATGGAGGTATTTTAGTTGAAAGCTGTGCGATTCAATCTGATAGAATTTTTACATTGATACTTTTATCGATGTTGCCACGTCAACGTGGTGCGCGAATGGATCAAGGTCTCCCTGGTTTCTAGAGTGAAGCGGTATGGCCTGTCTCTTTTTACTGCCCCACAAAATTCCCATTTGCTAGTGCAGAGAAATCAGGGCATTTAGCGAATTTAGTAATATGGAGCGTGCACCCGGTGAGGCTCACCGATGACAGTAGATGACGAAATCTCTTCATAACTTCTGAAGGGATCCTAGCAGGGGAACCAAAATTTTCAAGCTACTTAAGGAAGCCAGTACCTATCGTATTATCGCAAGAGATAGGTGACAGATGCTTCCCTGTTTCCTTTCCAGCTTTTGAAAAAAGCGATCCATACTTAACAGCCACCCTGTATAGACGTGTAACAGCAGGAATTCTCCTAGAAGCAGCGAATTTTCCAGGGAAAATGTTTTTCCACGCTAATTACCTGGATGGCGCACGTTCCCTGGGGAAATTTCCTGATTGTGTGAATTTTTTTTTGTAAAATAATGCGGACTGCACTTATAAGTCAACGTACGAAAATATGGTTTGGGAGGAAGTTTTCCTTCTTTTTTGTTTTCCCTTCCTAAAAATGATTTTCTATGAAANTCGGCCGGCATATCGGCCGGTTCCGTCGGAAACAGTATCGAAAAATCAAAATGGAAGGAAACACATCACCTACATATCAAAAACATATCAAAACTTACAAAAGAAAGTGTAAAAATGGATCGAAAAAGCCGATCGCCCAGCCGAAGCCACTGCGGTCGCAATTGCGGACAAAGTCCACACTGGTGCACGTTCTGGGCTAACAGACTGTACAAAAGATAGGTCACTGCAAGGCAATGCGAGGTTAAAAAAAAGACACTTTCAAAAACCGCAAGAACTTTCCCCACAACTAATATTAATGTGCTGGAAAGGATAGTATACCTGAGAATTTGAGAACCCTTCAATTGTTCATAGACGTTCAAAATTTATCACAATTATGATGTGAGTACTATTGAACTCAGAATAGGATGAGAATTCAGCCTGTAACTGTTGGTATCATTGCTTAGTGACCTGCATTACGAAGTCATTCTATGGTACATAGTAGCATTAATAATGAAGGGATACGTATGAATGTTATTGAATATGACAAATAAGTTAGGTTAGTTAGCTATAAGTTTAACTAAACCTAATGCCTTTTGAATGAGAAACTTTCCAATATAGATAAAACAGACAGAAATCGCCACAATGGAACGAAGTATCCATTGTTTGCGGAAAGTTTTGGTGATCTAACAATTCGAAACAACAACAAAGTAAAACGAGCAAATTTTGTACGGATATGAAATTGCAAATGAGCAGACTGAGTACATACAGGTGAGGCATAAGTTATTGTACATTGTTCGCTGGCTTATTACTCTGCAGTAATGCAATGTTTTCTAACAATCTAGGTCTCATTTGATAGAGCTGGATTCCCTCTGTCTTCTGATTACAAATATGCCCTAGATACCTGAGATATGGCGGAGAAATTTCAACAGAAACTTCAAACTCAGATTTTTGATGTCGCCAAGTGCACTGACTCAGCCGCAATTCCTGAGCAAAACAGCAAAAAAAGTTTTTGACAACGGATTTAAGCGGGATGGACATTTTTCCTCTAGTTTTCAGATTACATCAAATCCCTGGCTGCGCTCTGTCTTCCAGTGGAAAAAAATCCACAGAAGCAAATTTGGTGGAAATTAGTCATGAGTGGGAGCATGAAGTACAGGATCAAGCGTATGGGGTGCGATTCATTAACGCATAACCTATGGCTACGGCCTGGTAAGGGGCCGGCGCGACGCTAGCTGCGATTCATGAGCGCGCAGGTTGGTCATCGGCAGGTCACCGCCGGGCTATATCCAACCTAACGTCCAAAGGTGCAGTCAGCGATTGGTTAGGCAGTTAGCAATCGTGAAATTGCACATGAAAACGCACTATTTTAAATGAATGGATAGTTACTTGTATAGAAATGCTTACGAGACTTAATGTTGTTTTCTGCTGCACAATTTTTACCTAAAATTCCTTGTTCCATAAAAAAAATTAAGTTTGCGAATGAAAAATAGATGGAATGATCCTGTCGGGTCCGCAAGTATTCAATGTAGGGCATAAAATTCTGAATTTTGAGGTTGTTTAAAATTGAAAATTTCGAGTGGAATACATGCGGATGACAACTGTGTTAGCCATAGAAATGCAGAAATTTGAAAATGAAATTATTAGCTGAGAAGTTGCCTATGGGTGGAACAATTATTCCAAGCTTTGCTTACAATTAGGAAGAAAAGGAATGGAAGAAAGAGATTGAGTATGTATTGTAAAAGGTTGTGTCAGAATACTTACAGAAGGTTCCATGATGATTTTTAATAGGGGGTCACAAATTACCAGAGCTATTTTAGGTATGCCGTTGAAGTACGTCCTGAACACTCTAAAACAATAAATTTCAGGTACTAGAATAGTCGTGAAGGTTGAAATTTTTAACATCCACAAACAGAAAAGTGATATCATCGTACAATTCAATTATTCGTTTAGTCAAAGGTCCGACTTTCGAACAATTCGCTCGGCATTCGTTTGAGTGTGTGTGTTGTTTTAATAATTCAGGAAATATTTCAGAAAGGCTACTATTCGAATTACTCATATCTGAAATACTTGAAATTTCTCAACTTCCGAATCATTCGAGATTCCAAAATGTTCAAGATAGTCGAATATTTCCGTGTAATTAACGGACAACACTACACTATATAAGTGTTCATTTCTAATGTGAAAATTTGAATAAGAATGTATGTAGTATTACTGAATACGTAATATTTGCTGACTAATCGTGAAAAATGCGCGAAATAACTGTTTTTACAAAAATATGCCGGGCTAACATACGCGTGTTGAAGGGCTACTGACTGGTTAACAGCCCTAACCTGCGCGCACTATAATGCATCGCAGGTCACGACTGCCCTGTGGTTACGATAACCAGCTGGTTTACTACCCAGCGGCCAGCCGCTAACCTGGTCAGCGTTAATGAATCGCACCCATGATGGTAAATTACCAAGGGGGTCACTTCGGAGGGAGCAGTGGGGGTCGCCTGAGGTACTGGTTGTATGATAGCAGCAAGGTAAGAAAGTTCCGTTTTTTCGCCACCGAGAACCTGGTTCGATTTCTCGCCGCAACGCCAGTTCTGCAAATATTTCAACATGCTCTTTTCCTTCTAATACCAAGCATAACAAGTATAAATTTTCTTCTCAAGGTTTGACGTTTTCTTTGGCTATAAATCCAATCCTATGGTCCACTAATTATGCAGCCCAAAATGCAATTTCATAGATGGGGCCCTAGGAGTTTCGACAGCACATGGTGTCCCTAAGTTATGAAGACGCTTTTCCAAAATCACACCTTATCAGGATGCAAATCCCACTGCTTCTCGTTCGATGAAACTTCTTGGGGCAATACGACCACATATGACATGACCGTCAAATTTGCTAGATTTTAGATATATTGCTACTCAATAAATGTCAAAATCAGAAGGAGGTGTAAAAGTCGATCTCATGCATAGAAAAGAGCAGATCTTAATCTCTATTGCAGCGTGTAAAAATTGTCCCCTTCTACAAAGTATCTGCGCAGTTACTCACCTCAGAATAATACCACATTCTCTAAATTACCAAAGATTAGGTTTTTTCAACGGGTTTTCCGCACATATGTTAAAGCTGACAAAACCTCAAAAGTGGCCCTCAAAGAGGAAGTCAAGCTCTACATTCAGATCAAATTTTAGCCCTCAATCGTGCCTCGGTCGAGTTTTATTCTGTTGGTAAACCGGTGGTAAACCGTTGGTAAAAATTGTAATTTTCCCATCTTCTCACTAACGATTTTACATCTAAATCTAGCCCTAATAAACCGAATTTCTCAAAATGAAAAGTAGCGCTCTAGAAAGCGCAAATCTTCCTGTTATCATAACGAGGCATCTTCCCTGGTTACATACCAACCCTTTTTAAATTCCTAACAAACAGCCATACATCTACACGTGGACGATTCTAACTCTGAGTGAAACAAAACCACTCACGTGCGACTTTAATCGCTCAAAAATCGCTCGAAGGAGGTCTTAAAAATTTGTCTTTGTCCGTACACATGCAACCATGACGTCCGACTCATCTATATGCATTTCTCCACCTTGCAAAAATAAGGCTCCGAGGGAGATCGAACCGTGCGCCTGTTTGAGCACGAACACGACTTCTGCGTCACTCCATTTGCTTATAATAATATACATTTATCATACACATATACAGTGCGTTTCATAATTATAAGATCACCCTCAAATTTTGGGTTTTCCAGGGAAGCAGTAATCTGGGGAAGTTCCTACTATATTTGGTGGATTCCCCACCTGGAAAAACCATGGTAGCCAAAATTTCGCTTTCCTACCTTTTACCTTGGTGCTTCTATGGAAGTTTTTTGTTCTTAATACCGTTTCATAATTATAAGATCACTTCAAGAAATTAAGCAATCTACCCAAAATAAAGACAGATTCTGTACATCAACTTGGCTGAGAGGGTGAGTACGCAGCAAAGATGCCGGTTTAGCAACGCTTCTTGGTCGTCTGTCTTCTTCTGACGAAGAAAACCAGATCAAAGCTCTCTAAAATGATACCCCCAGTATCCCATCCATTGCTACGCAGATCTAAGATTTGTTTTGTGTGTGGACAAGGCTGTATGTCACTCTCCGGTGCCTGCGAATCTGTTGCGAGTTTGGGGCGCCTTTGCACGGCCTCTGCTTGTGAGGAACATCGAACTCTCAGGCCTGCTTCGTACAGTACCTCATCTAAAAAATGTATTGTGTCACATTTGGAGATCCAAAACGCAAAGTCAGCTATCTGGAGAGGCATGAAGAGCCGTAGAAACATTGCCAGAGAAGCAATGAAGAGTTTCTCGGAGCACGTCGACCCGCTCGTGGTGTCGCGATTGAATTTCACAATGAGAAACCTAGTGAAAGATTGATCAAAGTTGACGATGTTGCATTTTGACGGACTGCGTCGGGAAGCGCTTATTCAGACGGTGCCTTTGGTTGAATACAAGTCCAATTTGAATGTTTATGCAAGGTTTAAGTGACCCTGGCAAGATCTCAGTAAGGATCTTGTCAAATTCATCTCGAGCAATTATGGCGGTGAGGTGTCATACTCGCTAAAGGCATTCTGCCATACCTGCGGGCAGGAACAGACTTTCATGACATGTGGAATGGACTCGACAGAACTCCAGGCGATGCTAGAAGCGGGTCTGCGGCCATTCCTGAATGAATGGTATCGACAAGGCAACATTCTGTAGCAGGACGTCGGTGCGACCCACTTAACCCACTGAAAGATGGAGCAGTTTACGTCGCGTAAGAGCGAAGTCCTGTCTTTTTCAGCATGTATTTCTGAGGTAAACCTAAATTTCAACTTTTAAAACACTTTCCCAGGTGGATTGACGAGAACAACCTTTGTTCAGAGCAGTCGATTTCTTGAAGCGAGCACTCCTGCAAGCTTGAAATGTTACTGACCCAACAACATAGAGAAGTTTTATTTCCAGTATGTCTCGATGACATTTCGAGATCGCTAACAAATGTGGAAAAACTGTGTATTATTACTTTCCCATGATTTCCATTTTTTCATCTGAAGATTGTTCTATTTTATGAAGTGATCTTATAATTATGAAACGGTATGAAAAGTAAGAAATATTTGTTAAAACATTAGGGTAAGACGTATTGAAACGAAATTTTGGCTACAATGTTTTTTCAAAGTGTGGAATCTATCAAAAATAGCAGGAAATTCTCCTGATTGCTGCTTCTCCTGAAAACTCAAAACTAGGGGGTGATCTTATAATTATGAAACGCACTGTACAGAATGTGCGATTGACACATGTGTGACAACTGACTGGTTGCTTAGTTGATAAAATTTAAAATTCACAAATAAAAATTGAAAAATTAGTTCAAAAAATTAATTGAATTCAAAAAGTATCTTGTAAATACTTCAGAAGCTGCTAAAACACGGCAACTGAAAATGTAAAAAATCCAAAGGTTCTGGAGAGAGGGGGGTGGGGGAGGTCGGCTTGAGTCAATTTTTCATCAACACCACGTTTGACCCTGATGAAGTAGCCGTAGTTTTTCGCACACATTTTTCTTATTATCCAGTATCATGAGAAAACTCAGGCATCTCTGGGAAGAGCAATTCTTGCGCTTCAAGAGGCACCTGAGCGGTTAACCGCTTTCTAAGATTTGGTGAATTTAGCAAGAGAAAATGCCACAACGATCCACTTTTTTTCGAAAATTTGTTTCGAGGCCAACTGCTCGAAAGCAAAACCCTCCCAGAAAACCGGGTTTTAACTGGAACATATTTTGAACCTTTCTCTATTCGGCTAAAGAAATAGCGTAATCAAGCATTTGCTCATGGCAGAAAAATAAAAGAGCAAACGTTGTACAATAACTTATGCTCCCTCTGTATATACATTAATGTACTATGAGCAATGAGAACTAACATAAACAAGTGTGAGACTCGCCTCCGACGAGTCTTGCACTTGCTCGTTTCGCGGAACTTCGGTGCTGACGTACCAATAACCTCCAACAAAAGCGGATGAAGCCGACAGTTGCGAGGCTCGTCGAAGGCTAGTCGGAGCACTTCTACGGATGTAATCAAATTGTGTGTTGGTAATCGCTTCCGCATAGAAACTTCAACTTCGCATTTAACCTTTTCGAAAACGCTCGATTGATCATAAACAGAACATTGAGAGTTTAACCAAACTTACGCTCGAATAAGCAAATGAATAAACAATAAATAAACATCAGCTTTTTTCTATGATAGACGATTCATAGACAGGTAGCTTCCATGTTCTCTTATCGTAAAACCTGGGCACTTTCAGGAATGACTTCAATTTTCTTATGCCATACAGGTTGTTAACAGCACACTTTTATTGGCTGACGTTTCGACAACAAGTGGTTCTCAAAGGCCTGAAAGCGGCATCAGATCACTGGTAATCGATACGTGCTCATCTCTGTTGTTCATTATTGGATTCCGCACAGAAATCCAAAACGCTTCTAACGTTTTCCTCGCCGAGATGTCTGGCTCATGAGCCAGAATTGTGCACCGTACATCAAAATCGTTGCCATCATGTTCTTCATGTCTATGTCTCCCGAGTGGCGTTATCAAACTCTCCCTTCTTTTACTAGCTAGATGTTCATTTATTCGAACATGGAGAGGTTGGCCGGTCTCACCAGTGTAAGTCCCGTGACACTTTAGACATTCAATTTAATAAATAACTCCTGCTTTTGCGCAATCTCCATTTCTTCCGTAGGGGCAAGCAACGCAGTGTTGAGAAAGGCATGTTTGGTCATACAGCCTATTTCGGACCAGTTGTTTTCTGATGTTGTCGTTCGGGATATTGACCAGAACGACATCGTCATGCAACTGAGCTCGAACTAGGCATTGTCTTATAGCATTGCTGACCCTGTCCGAAATGAATGGAATGCATAAGGCGAGTTTTCTACCGCATACGTGTGTCATAATTCCTTGTGGACTTTTCGCAGTTGTTGATGTCTTTGTGATACGTAACCATTTTCATGCACTGTAACTGAAGCTAATCTCTTAGACTCTTGTCGTTCTTCCTCACCACTGCACACTTCAGTTGCCGTTTTGAACATATTACGAATCACAGCACGTTTTACTGCTGTGGGATGAGCCGACTTCGCTTGTAATATGATGTTTTTAGAACTCTCTTCACGGTACCATTTCACTTGGACCCTCGTGTCAACTTCAGCTGTGTATTGAGGAACGGTAACCAACTTTCGCGAGGAGTTTCTCCTGTGAGTTTTATGTTCTGGGACTGCTCGTTGAGGATTCTGAAACACTCATTCATTTCGGATTATGTGGGCGTAATCACGCAGTAGTCATCGATGTAGCAACAGTACAATGAAGGTGTTCGTGTTAGCACAGGTTCTTCAATTTTGCTCATGAAGCAAATGGCCAGCTCGGGTGCTAGTCTCTGTCCCATGGCAAGCCCTCTTATCTGAGAGAAATATTTCTCAGACCATTTGAAGACGTTACAATTAAGACATCCCTTTACTAAAGTCATGATTCGCGTCCTACTAAGCCCACAAGTCTCTATATCTTTCTCGTGCATAGCCAGCGTTTCGTGCAGGGCTTGTAGTGCATCGTTAGTTGAGACGTTTGTATACAGTGATGACACGTCAAACTACTCAATTACGCAGTCATGACTAAGATTGGTTTTGTGTAATCGTTCAAGGAAATGCCTTGTGTTCGTTAAATGCGAGGGTACATTGGGAAGAAGTTGACTCACAATTCTGTTGAGAAACCATGATATTCTATCAGTTGGGTCGCCGACACAGCTTACAATTGGTCGAATTTTGCATTCGTTAGCTGACATGGACTTGTGAGGCACCGAGAGTTTGTGCGTTTTAATCATGCTGTAAAAGACATTTGCACATGAAACCTATGCCGTTCGGGTCAGAGTTGTGCTCCGCAGTGCAAAAAAATCACTGTGATCCACGCGAAGCACGGTGAAGCTGCGCTTTGCACAGATGACAACGTTATAGGTTTCATGTGTGTTTGTCGGTTGGATCGTGACTCTGAACTTTCTGCCCGCGGTGGATCCGCGGTATGGGACCAATCCGTGGTGGATCCGCGGTTGCCCGCGATAAATCCGCACATGCCCGCGGTGGGGAACCGGGACTGACGTCACTCCCGCGCTATGCCTGCACATGCCCATGGTGGATCCGCACATGCCCGCGGTGGACCCGCAGTAACATTGCTGTCCGCGGTGGACCCGCACATGGCGCACGGTGGAGCCGCACATGCCCTCGGTGGACCCGCACACTCCCGCGGTGGATCCGCAGTAGTGATGATTCACACATCATCGCTGTGGGAACCACCCCATTCGTCGACTCGTATGGCCGAATGGATAAGGCACCGGACTTGAAATCGTCAGCCTTGGATAGAGACGTAGGTTCGAGTCCTGGGATGTGCAAACGCTTGCAAAGTGGAGCGAAAACATCGCCATGGATTTGCTTTTATGTTTGTTCGTCAGTCACCTCAACATAGACTCATTTTTCGACCAAAAATTAAATGTAAGACAGGCGCAGAAAAAGTTTCCTCATGCTTGAAGCAATAAAATTATTATTAATGCCCAGAGTAATGTACTTAAGTAGATTCAATGCGAAATGACCAATATATACTGTTTAAGAGTCGCATTGCATTGCTAATTTATTTATTTATTTATTCGATACGCTGTAGTAAGACAGACGTGAAAAACTTATTATACATGACAATATTCGGACAAAACATGACATACTGGTTTCACGTCCGAATCCGCACATGTCCGCGGTGGATCCGCACATGCCCACGGTGGATCCGCAGTACATCCGCGGTGGACCCGCACATGCCCGCGGTGGCGAACCGACGCTCCACCTTGGGCGTACCGCGGATCCACCGCGGGCAGAAAGTTCAGAGTGAGATATAAGCGATTAGCAACAAACACACAAACAGATGGGTTTTACTCTACATATAGTGATGGGGATAGTGGGCCAATGATCGATAAAACCGCTTCGTGGAAAAACGGCAAAAGAGTCTGACATTGCCCTGCGGGTTACAATTCTGAGTTGAACTGCATAGCTTTCATGTGTGCTTGTCGATTGGATAGTGAGATATAAGCGATTACCAACAAACACATAAACAGATGAGTTTTACTCTATAGTGATAAGCTTTGGTACATCTGTTTGTACATAATGAATCTAAGACACACGAATATGTACATAAATAAACTATGGCACACTACTTTACATATACCCGATATAGGGAGCAACAACGTAGAATTGGAAGTAATGAAGAAAAACAGGATAACAACGAAAAGTGATAATAACTACGTGAGCAATTTAAGAACAAACGTTTGCAAATACAAACTGATATCACAACCAACTAAGGAGGTAGTTTTAGTCTACTATTAGCTGAAATAATAGTAATTAAAGTATTGAGAACATTTTCAACATACTAATTGAAGTTTAAAACAACTACCTAAAACTGGAAAGCAAACATGACAACAGTTACCACTGCATATCAGATATCAGTATAGTCAATGGTCATATTACTTCCTAAACCTACTCTAATAGAGCGCAGGACCCCCCCCCCTGTCACGTGAGTGGGCGGGGCGCGTAAATGTATGTGTGTTGCACAAACCGCGCCGCACTGCATCACAATCGCCAAGATCAGGGGAAAATCTGGAGTTTCTCAAGGCATCGACGTGGACGAAAGGCGGAGAAGGGTGAGAGGGTGTGTTCGCAATGCAGCATATGACACCCCAACGAATCAGCTACTGAACAGGAATCATTGCTGCTGTCCTACAACAACGTCCAAAACAGCGTTGTTAAAACCGCGCCGCACTGCAGCATTTTCGCTAACATCGGAGAGTTTTTGGGTTTTCAAAGGCAGCGACGAGGAGAGAAGGGACTTCGCAAAGAAACTCATGACACACCCAAAGGACCATGTGTTTTGTACAGAAATCTTCGTTATTGTGCACCAATAGCCCAAAAACAGTGGCTTACTCCATCGCGGCATAAGGAGGTTTGAGACAAATGCGACAGTTTCCACTACCGAAAAGGAATCTTCTCAAATCACTTAAATAACACTCATGAAAGATGTTTGTAACTCGTGGTTTCAACACTCAGCGTTTGTAAATCGCGGTTTCAATACTCGGCAGGAAAGGAAGTTTGCAAAGTTTTGGAGTAGATTCGCAGGAAATCACGGTCATCCACGAAGCGCGGCGAAGCTGGGTTACTTTTCTGCATTTCAGATGCACCAAAAGTAAAGTGGCTCACGGGTCCGAGTCGAAGCGCTTTGACTCGGGTGTATAATAAGACAGACAATTTTAATTTTATTGTAAAAAGATTAGTTCACGCTGATTCTTCCATTCATTTCAGGGAGAATTAAAAGGGCTTCCATATATACCGAAACGCTTAGGATAGCTAGGACTTGTATAATACTATCTTTGATGATTCCATAGAATGAGTTGAACAGCTAAAATGTTAACTAATGCAAAACAACTATAATAGTAGATTCTCTTGTCTAAGATGTTATGAGCCACACAAGGTTGTTATAGTAATCAATAGATTATTAGCTGACGTATCGGCGTCTTCGCCTTCGTCAGAGCCTGAAAGAGTCAAGCCAATTCATGAAAATATTCAGGCAAATCCCTCTCAATCATGCTTCGAGTTCCAGGCCATGCACTGAAACCACTCGTCAACCCCAGTGAAACTGACGACTGGCCTCCTTACACGCCCAACGTCCGGTTGGTATTTGTGTGACGACCGAACACATACAAGATTATAGAAGGCAGCCACGGCCGCGCCGGTACCGTAACCTGACCTGTTTCGGGTGTCAATTATATTGCCGCGCGTGCGGCTGCACACAATGCGCAAGCGTATATGGCATCGCCAAAGATATTTTACAAGTTCATTTGAAGGTAGTGTCCATGGAATATCTTCACTATCGATGTCCAGAACCAGTGTTTTCTGCTACTCTTCTGATTAATTTCAACTATCGGGTTGAGGAATATATTTGTTTTTCATGGGCTAAGAGAATCGAAAATTAACATGCTTCACACATTGGAGTTGCTGAACTAGATTTTTAGAAAGAAAAAAAAATGATTTATAATCATTATGAGTAGAGTTCCCTATAAATACAAGCAGTAGCAGTCTTGGCCTAATTATCCATTCGCGGGAATTTTTCTCCCCTAGGGCCATGCTGCAGGCAAGGTTGACCCACTATTGTGGTGGTAGGTTAATATCGTAACGACTAAAGGCTAGAGGTGATCTCATGCTCAACTAAAAAAATGCAGCGAGGGCGTACGGCGCATTCACAGAGGAGTAATTTCCGACGCTGGTCTCGATCATTATTATCATCATTTAGTATTACACTGTCATTTTTTTTCTGCCGAAATCAACATCCTCCTCAGTTTCCTACAGTTGTCCTATCATAGACGTACAAAGACGTGGACCAGTATAAAGTGAATAGCATATTCGTATTCAGCATCTCAAATAACCCTCGTATGCAAAGTTTCAGCAAAAAAAAACATTTACTCTGAAATTTTGGAGTCAGGATGTGGTGTGGTGAAAAAATGGTGAAACCCATATAGTTGGGATTCGGTAATGCAGGAAAACACTGGTTCTTTACATTGATAGTGAAGATATTCCATGGATACAGTCTTCAAATGAACTTGTAGAATATCTTTGGCGATGCCGTATACGCTTGCGCATTGTGTGCAGCCGCACGCGCGGCAATATAATTGACACCCGAAACAGGTCAGGTTACGGTACCGGCGCGGCCGTGGCTGCCTTCTATAATCTTGTACACATCAGGACTTGGTAGCAGTGTGAGGCTTCCTACCAGAAGTCATATCTCGGGCTAGATGTTACACAATGCGAGATCTGGGAACAGTTCACTGGTGATAGTGGGGCACTCCTCTCTCATTTTTGGATCTTTGTTGTGGATCTAAGACGCCTCGAAAGTTTTGCATGCACTTTCACAGGCACAAATTGTGACTTGTACTTCATAATCGACGCCGTTGTGGGTCTGTGCTCGGTGACGACCCAGAGGGTTAGACGAACAGGAACTTGATTTCCCCTCAAGGTGTTCTTTGACTCTGACACACAGTGGCCGTGCCGTTTCACCAACTCAGACAATGGAACGGGCTGACCGCGGTACCGAAATTTGGCTGACCGTAGCCAACTCCGCGGTCCGCCAAATAATTGAGCGCGGTCCGCCAAATAATTGAGCGCGGTCCGCCAAATATCGGTGCGCGGTCAGCCCGCAATAGCTCCGCGGTCAGCCCGCTGCTAAAATGGCGCCGTGGGGCTTGCAGCGACAGTAACGCTTTCTGGAGCTAATAAATGACATTTTACCTATCAAAATGAACATCAGACGTTACCCCATCCTTCTTTTTTTTAAATAAAAGGAGTAAAATGTATAATAAAAGGAGGGTCGAGGATTATCGTGTTCGACATTGCCATAATTCAATCCGTACTCTTCGGGCTACGTTACTAGGATATTCACTCTAAAATAACTGCCTACGAACTATGTACTTGAAACTACTTGAAACCAATGCGAACGCGCTCTAAGCGAGAGCTCCGTTCCAAAAATGAACCACGGGTGTCATCCACTCCTCCTGAACTGGGGAGTGATCTCCACTCGATCGGTAAAATTTGGTGGTGAGATTACTACCTCCCGTCGCATCACCTTTCTCGACTAAAGGAGTCTGCTATTTTTTCTATATGTATACGAATAGTGCCATTGTCCCTACATCCTTAATCGCAACGTACATTTCGCGGGAATGACTTGCGCCTTGTCACTACAATGGGCCAGAAGTTTGGCTGACCGCGGACAGTACCGCGGTCAGCCAAACTTTGATTAAGGTACGCGGTCAGCCAAAATTCGGTGCGCGGTCAGCCCGCAAGCCACATTTTGGTACCGCGGTCAGCCCGCAAACCCCACTTTGGTACCGCGGTCAGCCCGTATCATTGTCTGAGAACGTACTCGTCACCACATTCTCTGCATTATATAGGTTACCCAAGATCTCATGCAGTCCCATTCTCTGCTGAACGGACAAACCACACAATCAGACGTTGTGCAGAAACGGTCGTAGATGCGGTTTCGAATAAGTTGCTGCTTTAGATTGTTTGGTGGTAACCCTACAAGCGTGACCAAACCGTCCAAATTCGCTCTCCTCAGGCAGTCGAGTGGCTCTGTTCACCTCATCGGAGATGAACGGCATGCAAAACTGAACTTTATTGTCTATAAGTTGGTATTCTTCTTTCGCAATCGTGTGCAGCGTTGCCAACAGCGTCGTTCTCGGGGTACATCATAGTCATCATCGATAAATTTTCGTTCACCTTTGTTCCCGTTCAAGGACGCCCCCTGAAAAATTGCTTAGCCACTGTATGACAGTCACGCTTTTTTGTGATATAGACGTTCGAAAAACCCAACGTTTTGTACTGTGGATGTATTCCTGTTAGCTTTGCGCCCAATTAAGTCATTTGCATATCCAACCTCCTTGCAAATGGTTTCCGTTTCATGAGCTCAGGTGGGGCTAGCTACAGAGCACTGTCAATGGCCTCGCCACATTTCTTCACCAAATCGTACTTCTCCTCCTTTACTAGCGTACGCAACATCTCGGATAGCTGTGCAAGTTTTTAAAAAGTCGTTGCATTGTGAGTGATCTCTTTAGAAACGTAGTCCGCCTACCCCTTCGATATACTGCTGCGCTTTTCTCTTCTTGTCCTGTGCAATAATGCCATCAGGAAGTGCAGCTACATAGCCAGGTTCTTGGTCGCCTTGAGATGTCCGAAACCTCCCACCCTTTGAAATAATGTAAGCGAATAACCTTCGTAAATGCTTTAGGAACTTGCTCACCGCTGAAGTTAGTTGCAGGCCACGAAATGTTTTAGCAGCGCGTACGTCACCGTGTCCAACCGTCCGTTTTGTTTGCTACGCAGAATTATGTGCTTTAACTTATTGTGCCACGACTCGGCTTGGTTCCAGGTGTTGAACGGCACATTTATGCGATAGCAGAGGGCCCATTGGCGTATTCTTCAGGGGTAATTCCTCTCAACATGACAAATGAAAAAAGCTCACCTTCGAACTTCACTGGTACCGTCTCCATGAGCAGGGATTTGACAATCTTATTAGCTGTAGGAACGAGAGATTCATATAAAACAGAATAACTTTACTGTATCAATACAACAAGAAACCAGGTACATACCTCCAAGTATTCTTTACGTCTTCCCTGCAAGGTCTGGCTGACATGGAAGGAGCACAACACGTTGATTGCTTTGCTGAAGGGAAATACCTCCTTGAACGCCTTGTAAAAAACGTAGGTGTCATCCGTCATCACGTATTTCGGATCATAGTTAGGCACACATTCCTTAAGAAATTTACAGTGAACGTCATAGAGAGCAAAAACACTAGAAACAAACTCACTTTGACCTATTCAAACAAAACCTTCACATCGGCGGTGGCCATGCGAAATGAGAGTAGATGTGCGCAAGGGAAACCATTGGGGGAAACGCAAGGGAAACCATCATCACTCACAACCAACGCGGCTAATCAGAATGAACGTTAAAAGTACCGTCGAACACGAGACCCCGGTTTCCATAGCGTTCCGAATATTTCTACCTTTTCTGGGTAACAAAAGCTAAAAAACCAACAAATAATTATGAAAATAACTAGTACGACCTCGTATGTAAAATATGCTGACTTAACAAAAACCCATCGTCACTTTTATCCTCAGTCTCGATTGGCTTCACTGCTGCCATGTTCTCTTCGTCTCCTATTAGAGCTCTTAGCGATGCGCGATCTCCACAGCTCCCCTCATCTATCAAACCATGAGGAGTAGCAGTGTTGTTACAATACTCCAGTTAATATGGTTACGCAAAATAGAAACAAAGCACGAAATGGAAATAAAATTGATTTGCTCACGGAATGTCTCTCTTCGCAACGAAGCAGATCCGCGGTTGTCTTTCGGGAACTTCCTCAGCGATCCACCGAACTGTTCGTAGTTTATCCAACATCTGAATAGGAGAGTGGCAAGCCAGAATGCATAAAGAAACGGAAGAATAAAGACTATTACATGCGATCATAATACTGTTTGATGAGGGATGTGTGCCAGAATCATGGATTTGATAGTCATCACATCTTCGTTGGAGAGAGGGGTACTGGCAGTGTTGATTTCATGTCCAACGTGGCCAAAGCAGGCTACAACTTCAACTGTCTCGTCGCGAAAACGTTTCTCTTGAAAGGAGTAGCGCTAGGAATAAGGATGAGAACAAATTAAACTCAATGCAACTAACCTCAGCGAAAAAGGAGCAGGGAATATGGACTTCTTCTACCCCTCCTTACGCTGTTTCAGGTCCACTGATCTGCCTTCTCCTCGAGCATGCGGGTGGGTGACTATTCATACGAAAAGCAACTAGGGAGACTCGCCCCGCACCCCGTTAATGAGTCCCGCACCTTGTTAACGATTACCTAAGTACCACCACCGTTGCCCGCTAGGTCCGCCCTCATTGATCGCTTAGTGAGCGTAATTAATCTAATTCTTTGGATCCTTGCCAGCGAAGACGTCCGGGGTGACCTCTGAGCACCATTCCAGATAATCAGGACAGCCAATGCGCTATCGATTGAGGATTAGGCTTGCTCATCAAAGGATGGAACTCAATAAAATGTTGAAGAGGAGTTAAGGCATCCAGCACGTTGGAATGCTAATTTTAGGATTCAGACGACCACCTGTATGGGCTTTGCTGTTATTTCACACAGTATTTTTCGAAAAAAAAAACACATATTGATATTAGAAACAAGTAAAATACCCATGTTACAATACATAAAAAATACATTAAAAAATAGAAATCAGGTTCATCTTCTTCTAAATTAATTGTCGTTCGTGTTAACAATACGCTCATTATGATCTTGACCTCGTAACCTTCAGCAGCGCAGCGTTGATACTGTATCAGGTAATATTCTGATGTGTGAAATATCTGAGTGGTAAGTCCTCAGGGAAAAGAGATTTGTTCTTAAAGGACTCGATTAGCGTTGATGCGCATCACTTCTTACTATGATCCCTTATTAATCGTATGTTTACATTTCACTTCCTCCTCAAGTATCCTTCCTATGTACCCCTCCATCTAATTTAGAACAAAACACTACTTATCAGAATTTGTCAAAATCCAGTAACCAACTTCATTTTCTTCAATATTACCCATCGCTATACGAAACACAGCCTTTTTCGTGGTTCCAGCAACCTACCGTCGTCGGCACGGCAGCAAGTACGTTGCAATCTTAGAATTCTCGGTGGAAGAAATTACCCCGCACACATATTTTTGTAGGTGCTCAGTTGTACTCGGTTTCTCATGATACCTTGCCTCTTCCTTATGCGATGAACCAAAACCAAGTAAAAAATTGCAATGTCAGAAATAGCTCCACCATCTCCGGAAATTCCCGCACAAGTAGCCGGTTTTACTAGCCAATTTTTTGGAAAGAAGGAGGTAAGTAAGAAAGGAAAGCGCGATGTTCTGGTTTACAGTATTCCAGAGACAAGAATGGTGTGTTCTTTCTCGCATTTGAGAACCAATAAAAGCCATGACGTTTATCGCTGCATCAGATGCCAGGCGCACGGCAGCTATGTGAAGGTAAGGATCACAAATTTGGACGCGGATGGCTCAATCTAATTGAGCTCTTCAGGTGATTGGCGACGAGTTTCTCGAGGACCCCTATTCAATAGGCCACTTATGCTTGACTCGTAACATAGCACAGATTAATAATAAACCTGAACTACCTATTCACTATAACCTAGTACAGGGCCTGAAAACCCTCTTGTTGTCGACCGGCATTCCACTCTACGGATATTCTTGCAAGGGTCTCACCCTTACGTCTTCAATTGCTCAGACATTTCGATGCATCTGCCGGGCTCTTCTCCCGTCATGTATATGCTGCAGCAGATTTCCTCGCAGCTCGACAATATTCTATCCCGGCTCGAACGGCTAGAGCTCGATAACGACTTCCTCTTACAGCGCACAGCACAGATTATGGCGCATACGGTGCCTACACCTGGCTGTGTGTTCTGTCCTGTAAAGGAGAACAGAGACTCACGAAGTACGCGGATCCGGTCTCAAGGACGGTACAGCCAAGCAAGATAGGCTTGTGCCTAGAATGCCCGAAACCGTCCCACGGGGACGACTCCTCTGCGAAGTGGCATGCATTGGTTGTGGGTTATGTCATAATCAACTGTTATGCCACTTCAGGCGCCCACATAGCAACAACCAAGCCAGCAATCGCCCTCGAAATTGAAGGCGCTGACTGCTGGCGCCAGATCCTGCCACGACTATGCCACGATTTCCACCAACTCAAGCCAAAATGCCACCAGCCTAGCAACGCACCGTGCAGCCCGATGCTGCTTTGTATATTCATCTCAACTATCGAGCAACATCAACTATCGTTGTCATCATTCTGGACGAGGTTGACATCGTGACGCACATCGAGCCCATCGCTGACGCCGTCAAATCGCTCGAGCAGAAGCCGGATCTCTTCACGGGGTCATTAGATGGGCGGATCGACTCCACGATCCAGAGGCTGAAGATGAGGATGAGGGCCTACGACCAGGCCCTGGATACGCCGCTCTGGACCGCAGTTGAATTGTGTTTTGTTCTTACGAGGACAACCACGAGGCGTACCCGACGTGACGTTGCCCTTGCTATGCCGCCGCCATCGTAGAGGCTGTGCAGGCCAATGTGATGCGCGTATACACATGATGTCTGCAGGCGAGACATGCCGCAGATTGCGGTTTTAGATGCATCATCGGTGGTGCGGAGCATAAGCCTCGTACCACGGCGGACCCAAGCGCCGAAAGGTACTCTTTACTGTTGAACATAGTTTTATCTAATCAAGAACATTAATATTATA
>JARK01000641.1:0-11726 GCA_000688135.1 Ancylostoma ceylanicum
TCTGACCCTTCGTATATAAACGAATTCTGGAACAATCCATGGCATTCTTGAACCATCATCCTTCTCTCTACTTCACTATTCCAATATACCTTACCCTTCTTGTATTATTCCTATGTTTATCTTTTGCTGCGTTATTAGTCGTTGCGTTATAGTTTCCACGGTGTTCTTGCTTACTCCTACTAATGCATTTATCACTCTTCATGATGTATTTTATTCTTTTCTATTATTCTATCTGCTTTAATATTCCCTACTGGCTATTCTAGTATTCCGGCCTCTTCTTTCTGACCAAGTTGGCTTGACAGGTTAGTTCATTTTTTCTTCTTCCTCTGACTTGAGATTTGGCCATCCCCACCTTACTGACGAGTGCAGGGGATGGCTGAGACTTTTTGTTTAGTTTCCGTATAAGGTAGTGCACGAAACGGAAACTAAACATAATGTCTTCTTTTTCTCTTTCTATATTTTTTCCTCCTTTCTTTCTGTTCATTGGAAGCGTAGCAAAGACTGATAAATTTATTAATTAATCAAGTAATTTTATTAGTACTCCGAGAAATCGCCCCTTCTCCAGTTTTCTGGATCAGAAGTTCCCTTTTTCCCTTGTTTGTTTTTCACTGAGTTGGAGTTCAGTGCTCACTGTTCCAGATTATTGCGAGCAGTCGTTTGCTCCTGTTTTCTTCACAGTTTGTCACGGTATATAGCCCGAATTATGTGTTTACTACGGTGCACCCTGAGTGCAAAATAAATAAATAATTAAATGAGCAGCAAGGTTTGACGTTCATGACCTAATATTATTGAGGTTTTCGAGGTACTGTGCCTCGGCCTGTTTGAGAGACAATTCTTAAACTGCAGTCCGAAATCGGACATTTCATACTTGACAGCTTAATATCTTAAACGGGGGTGTCACTGATATCTTGCATAATTGCTCTGTGAGAGTCCTAAAAAACACATTTTTATCGAATGTACACTCTTAATCTAAACATCACTCGCCAGAATTAACGTTGTTTTTCCTTTGTTTAGAATGTTTGGAAATCCCTAACCCATAATGCACTCGAAGATTCAGGCTAAGCAGTGCTTGTACCACTTTCTGATTATCCACACCTAAGCCTGTTTAATGCTGATTGTTCACATTTTTAAGGACAACTTTGTCTCCTACTGCATCACAAACATCCGTATCGACTGAACTAATTATCACTTTGGATCGTAAAAAAACACTTGCAATTTTTAGAACCGAACATGGCCACCGCTATGATCACCAAAATGTTTAGACACCGCTACTTATAAAATGAATAGCAGTGCTGCAACAACCTCCTATTGTTATGGCGTCAACATTTTCTTTGGTGCTCAAGGTAAGTAATGTATGACTAGTAAACAGTCTCCGTGACTCATCTATTGTATTATTCAAAATTCCTAATTGAAAGAAGTGCTTTGTAGGTGTTCTCCATCTTTTCAATGGTTGCCTTAGCCGGCTCAGGTCGTCGCAAAGCACCAATATGTAAAGGAAAATACGCAATTTCTGATTGGGTTCGGGAAGAAATAGTGGTATATTTTAGAGAAGTAATGAGATTCTCCCCGGTATGTTAGTTGCACAATTTTTAAGACATTTTTCCTTTCCTTTTTTCCTTATATAATACCAGTTTCCAGAACCTATAGGAATCATGTATGGCTTATTTTTTTGTGATAGTTCCTAAGTGAATTGAAAGCCCTTTTTTCTTAACTAACCCTTCAGCCTTACAACTGCTTTTTGGAACTTTTCGCAACTGAAAACTTCACGTCACCCGATTTCAATTTTACCCGGTTCTATCGGAGACTCTCATACCAAAGGTAAAGTGTTACCATTACAATCTGTTTCTCATATACTTGAGATAGAAATTCTCACAATTCATCGATAATTAAAAAGACCTCTACAAAGAATGTAATTCAGGAACATCATATTTTTCCAGGAGTTGGGTGAACCTCCCCAGGTTTCTTGGGATGCTTTTTCACACACGTCACCGAAGATTTTGGAGGTGAGGACTTAGCATATATCAAGTGTATGAGCATCTTGTGAAGCTTTGTTTCTCCAGCATTTGTCACTCACTGATTAAGGTGTCGTTATTGCAGATGAAGAGCTTAGTGGAGTTCGGCTGTCAGTTCGCTGAAAATGCGACTTTATGCAGGATTGCGTGTTTTTTCCTCCATCAACCTTGGCCATATGCTGGAAAATAACCAAAATTCGATTGGAAAAATTTACAACATCTTTCACACGTCCTAACTCTAGGGACCGTCGGATTACTCCTCGTTTGATGCATTTATTGCATAGCTTTCTGAATGCTCGGAGGTATCTCCGAAATAATGAGTTCATTGTTTTCTAGAGCTTTTGATAGCCTTTGTTCTATCTTTCATATGTCACCAAAATCTTACTTCATAGATTCACAAGAAGAAAGGATAGGCTCCACTAATCACACATTCCCATGTGTGTCCATAAATATTATACAGTGTGTACCATAAATATACGGGCACCCCAAGAATGGCGATATCTGCTTTCACTCACATTCCTGACAAAAGCCACTGCGACCAGTGAATTCGGCGTGCCCGGAAACCCTACATCACTGCCATTCAGTTTCAAAAATGGAAAAATTAAGTGCAGGCCGTATCCGACTCCATTTTGCAGTGTTTCATAATTATACGGGCACCCTCAGTAAAAGATATATAAAATCATCCACTCATCCGGAATCTCCTGTCTCAAATTCGCAATAAGTGACTATAAGAACGCCTCAGTTAGGCCTCCAGTGTGGCAAGGATCGGAGCCTTCTGAGACAGAACATGCGCAGATATGAGCTCGTCACGTTGCAACCTTCAGCAACCGTAGGATAACCAAGCATATTAGTCGGGATTCAAGTACCATCGTCGCTCTCATCGAAGATTTCAATGCCCATGGTCAGAGTAGGAGCCCTGGCAGGTAGTAGAAGCCGTCACAGTCACATTGTTGTCCACAAACCATGCCATCTTCGAACGACCGTCGTGGATCGCCGCGTTGTTCTGCTGGAAACGAGCAGAATTCCATTGCGTTAGCTTTGGAAGAACAAGAGTTGGATGCGGAACACTCCGCTGTAGTCACATGAGTTTACTCAAGTCAAAATAAAGATGACGCCGAGTCCTCCATTCAGACAGAAGCCGCTCCACACCATGGCTGTGTCACCTCCGAAATACCCCCCGCTGAAGAACTGCAGTTCGTTGCGGAGATCCCTCCAATTTCCATCAGGCCATCCAAGTTGAGCTTATTTAAGTCAAAGGACATCACCTGGACACGAATTTCAGTCTTCGTGAGTCTCAGAAAAACTATGCGTACCTTTCACCAGTATGTCGCCATGTTCTTCCTGGCAAACCGCAGCCGTACATCCTTGTGGGACCTATTGAGCCTATGAACATGTCGAAGGAGAAAGCAGATAGTCTTGCCGTTTTATTTTATCCTTCTCTATACCGTCGTTCTAGAGACAGGAGTCGATAATTGGCTCGAACCCCGATGCTGTGCAACATGGTGTTCAAAACCATCAGTCCTACTCGACGCTCAACTTATGATGACAGCTTACCTGACCGCGCAGATCTCTCATACAGACCGTAGGAGTTATGGATTTTCACCAAGGCGTCGACTGCACTCGAATTCCGGTCAATATGCGTGGCGGTCCTGCGGTTTCTGAAGTTTGCAAAGTGACGAGCCCATATCTGCACCTGTTCCGCCTCAGAAGGCTCCGATCCTTGCCACATTGGAGGCCTAACTGAGGAGTGCTTATGATCACTTATTGCGAATTTGAGACAGGAGATTCCGAATGAGTAGACGATTTTATTCATTTTTTACTGAGGGTGCCCGTATAATTGTGATACACTGCAATATGGGATCGAATACGGGCTACACTTAATTTTTCCATTTTTGAATCTGAATGGCGGTGATGTAGGGTTTTCGGGCACGCCGAATTCACTGGTCACAGTGGCATTTGTCAGGAATGTGAGTGAAAGCAGATATCGCCATTTCTGAGGTGCCCGTATATTTATGATACACACTGTAATTCATGCAATAGTGTGTTTGCACGGCCTTCACCTGCGTGAGCAGAGGTTTTCCATTTGCTGCTTCTTCATTGAATACAAACTGATTTACTTGTTACCACTACTGTATCACTTCCAGTATTTGCAGGTAACATGGAAAATTTCCGGTTTGTTCTTGCTCATTGCCAACGCGAAGCTAACGCACATTTCTGAAACAGTGGGCCACCCTGTAGTACGAAATGTCCTCAATACAGCAAGGAATCTGAAAATGCATAATAACTTTAATCATAGCAGTTAAGCGTAAAAACTTTGAATTTTAAGCCACTGGATCGTCCAACTTTCTCGGAAAAGCGGCTCAATCAAAATGTGAGAGAGATGCTAATCTGTTGATCTGCTCCACACTTTTGTTGAAGAGATCTCCATCAGGAACTCAGACAATCGCCGAGCGCTTCCCTTGGTGGGCGAGACCTGTTCCGCCCCTGCCACGCCCCCAGCAGGAGAAGTGGAAGAGTGCTGCGACGAGCAGCACAAAATGAAACTAGTTTGAGGCGCCCTTTTTTGAGCAGATTTGGAGGGTTCAATTTCAGCACAGTATCGACGGCGCTGAAAAGCGTGAGCGGCTGCGAAGCGTGCATCTCGAGAAGATTTTCGAAAATGCGTCGCTGTCGTCGTTTTTGTTGTTTTGTTGATGTGTTCATCGTATTTTCGTGCTTCTCGCGTTTCGTCCGTTTACATTGTTGTCTTTCCTTCGTCTTCACGTAGGTGAAGACGAAGGTAGGACAGATAGGTGCGTTAACGCGCACTCAACATGCTTATTTTCAGGAAATGGCAGGTCTGGTCCAGCAAGCTGACTTCCAAGAGGTGGTCCTGGATATGGACATGCACGACGATCGTGAAGCCGCACTCGTACTCCTCGAGGACATCTGTATGTACCCGAGGTCGAGGTAGGTTTTCATTTTCAAAGAGAATGTGAAGGTGGCAGTGTGTTTGCTCACATTTTCCTAGTAGAGACTATCCGTACATGCTCAGTTTGGCTACTATGCTATGCAAGTTTACTGTAAAGATCTTCATCTATTTCGTTCCATGCTGGCTTAGGACTTCTAGATGAGTGCCGTTTTTTCGTGTCTGCACCGTTATTAACTATTGCTCTCACTCCTCTCTTCTTATATCTCATTAGAATCGACTCTTCACCGTGTGCTTCGCGGCTCACATGGTCATTTTTAGGGACGTTCTACACATTCACACATTTGCTGCTCTCTTTGGAGCTTTTTCATCATCAGTTTCTTTCGCAGCCCTGTTAGCGCTCCTGGCGATGTCGTGACTTCGTCAAAAAATTCTATGCAGAACGCATGATGGGACAAAAACTTAATGGCAATCAGGACACTCGGTGATTGTCGGAGAATGAATTTGACGATACCGCTGATCGTGCCACCATCAACCTAATTGTCAAACATCCCAATTCTTTCTTGAATTCTTTTCCTCTACTTGTGAGACAGTTTGCATTTCAAGCCCGTGAGAATAGTAAATAAACAATTACGTAGGCACCTATGGTTACCTACATACGTACGCAATGTGAAGAGTGTGAAAACACTCAAATTATTCAAACATATTTATGGATGCATACACGTAAGAGTTTGATGAACAAAGCGTATCATTGCTATATGCGAAAAAAAGAACTTTCCAATCGAACTCCGGTAATTTTCAGCCGATGGCCCAGGTTTATGAAGGAAAACGCATGCAATCCTGCTCCAAGTCGTATTTGTAGCAAATTGACAGCCGAATTCCACGAAATCTTTAGCCTGAAATAGGGATATCCTAGTCAATAAACAAGAAATATAGTAAAATGAAAACTTGAAAGCTGAAAAAATTAAAAACTCCTTACGCTCTCAATCGTCGCTTTCCAGTGCAAAAAAGCATCCCAGAGGAACCTCCAGAGGTTGTTACTCCTGGAAAAAATGAATTATGAGAATCTCTGCCTCGAGGATATCATATAAACAAATAATAATGGCACTATACCCTTCAAATGATAATCTTTGATAGTAACCATAACTGAAGTCAGGTGACGTGAAATTTTGAAGACCCACGCGTTCCAAATAGCAGAAATAAGGCTGAAAAGTGCAGGCTCACCCAAGAAAAGTGATTTTTAATGAAATAGGTAGCGTAACAGTAGTTTACAATCGGGTATTAGTTGCAATGTCGCGAAGAGGTAGGAATGGAAGAAAGATTTTTAAAAATTGTTGGGATAACGTGCCAGGGAGTAACGCATTACTTCTCTGAAATGTAAAATTATTTGCTCCCGAACGTATTTAGAAATTGCTTTTTCTCCCAATTCTTCACATGTTGGCGTTTTAGGACGACCTGAGTCGGCTAGGGTAACCACTGAGAAAATGAAGAACACCTAGAAAGCGTCGGTTTCTTGGACCGTTGCACTTTCATTACACTAGATTAGCTACAGAGACTTCTTATTAGCCCTACATTACTTACCTTAAACCTTAAAGAAAATGTTGCAGCCATTGCAGTTGGATGATGTCGTAGCACTGTTGTTTATTTTATCTAAACATTTAGGTCATTATGCCGGTAGCAAGGTTCGGTTTTCTCTTTTTTCTTTTTAGTACAAACGTATGGTTGTGATATACTGGGGACAGAATTGCCTAGAAGAGACGTGGCCTATTAGCATGAAACAGGCTTTATAGAGAGGTTCAATTATCCCAATTTGAAATTATTTTTATTCCTCTTCCCTGTACTTCATAACTCCAATGATCTGACCTGGAGGACAAGGATGCAATCGAATTGGTGAGTTTTTGATTCATTTTTTGGCTGAAGCTTAAGACTTTCCCTCCCCTACTGTCGAGGGCTAAGAAAAGTCCTGCGCTTTTAGCTCGGCTTCCGTATAAGAGTAAAGTACAAAATGGAACTCGAGGCACTCGGACCAGACTTGACCACGTTCGATGCGAAGACCTTAGAGAGCGAGACCGTGTTGTATACCATGTGCTAGGTGTCGCACACCATTCAGCCGAGAGGATAACGAGATAACGAGTTCGTGGTCCTAGAAAGAGGCCGGGAGGAAGGCCGAGATAATTCTGGGCAGACATGCTGCACAACGACAGACGTCCTCACACCCTGGCCAAGAACACAATCGAATCTAATTATTTATTACAATTCAGAAGAGCAGACCCTATATGGCTGAAGTGGGACAAACTCTAAAGAAGAAGAAGAAGTTTTTATTCAATTCAATACGGTTCCTCCGCAATTTCAATGGAAAATTTATAGGAAATCTGGCGAATGACGTCACATCGCAGGAGATCGCCTCACATTGTGCAGCACCGTACACTGGTTCTCAAAAGGACATGTTTACATTGATCTTCAAAAAGACATGTTTACACATGAAACTGTACGAGAATTTGAAATTTAATTTCAACTGTCCATTTGTATAGTTATCCGATCACATCTGTCCAATCGCTATTGTGCGAAATGTAATAATTCCGCTTGGCGCCCTGCTTCGTGAGGACCATTGAACGGTCATGGGAATCTCATGATGATCACGAGAAAAGTTCATTCTGATAGATGAACTTTGAAAATATGAAGTGTTCGCAACGAAGCATCGCACAACGGTTTTTGGACCCCGTCCAGCTCACGTCCAGCTACATACCTTCGAGAATCTCTTGTTCATTACTGTTCGTGATTCTCTTCCTGTGTCATCGCATCTACTTTTCATAATGAATTCTGTATGAAATCGTGCACCTTTTTGGATAACTGATATCCTACCTGATCCAACCGGTTATTGCCGGCGTTGCCGATGGATGCATGCGTCTGACCAGTATAATTAGCCCTTGTCGCCATTGGCTTCCTGCACTTCTAAGCTGTTGATGCAACCAAGCTATCGCTAAGATAAAGGTTTGATCGATCGTACAGGAGCACATTTGGCTTTCTTGCTCCGCATTTTTTTTTGAAACTCAATACCAAAATTCGAGATCGGACATTTTATACTTGACAACCTAATATCTCTGTTGTGGCTGATGGCATGATGCCAGGAGGAGGACTCTGTTATTGGCAGGCAGGATACCGATGATCTCCATGGGTGGCGTGGAGATCTCCCGTCCGGATAGATCGCAAGGAAGCGCGATGGCGGGAAACAGAGGCATATATAGGGCCGTCGCTTGGCATTTAACATAATTGCTTTATGAGTGTCCTAAAAACACATTTTCTGTTAAATGTACACTCCAGAGCTGACCATCACTCGCTAAAATTATGGTTGTTTTTTCTTTGTTCAGAATGTTTGGAAATCCCTAGCTCATGATGCACTCGAAGATTCAGGCTAATCATTGATTGTGTCATTTTCTGAATATCCACATATAAGCCTATTTAATGCTTATTGACCACCGCCTTTTATAAGCAACGCTGTCCTCAGTGTATCGCAAACATTCGATTTGTCCAACTAACTATCATTCTTGTCAGTGAAAAAGATTTATAGTTTGGTAAATCGAAAATAGCTACCGGCGATGTGACCGAAATGTTCACATATCACTGAGTATAAAATGAATAGCAGTGCTATCTGACAATGGCTTCAACACTTCCTTCCGTGCTTAGGGTAGGTAATGGTATAATTCATCAAAAACAGTCTCTTCAGCTAATCTATTGCAATTAACGCGAAATTCTTATAAGCTGAGGGTTTAGGTGTTCTCCATTTTATCAATGGCTGCCTTGGTTGAAATGCAGCGACAGCAGCGACGACGTGATTGCTCAACATGAATCCGACTCCTTCTCGATGTTCATCACCGCCAGAGTAATGAAGCGTCATTGTTCCATCACTATCTGGAACTTTGATCGTCACTGTCCCAGATCCATTCATTCGCAGTTCTGACAGGGCAGCAATTGGTATTTTGCATCTCGTTAGCTCTCTGGCAATGATCTCCGTTTGGCACACTTGATGTCCTGTTCGTATGTTCCATGCAGCGATTCATAACTCTCTCTTCGGTGTGATGCCTGGCTTTCATTCAATTCTTCCTAATGTGTTTCCCTTGCGGCCAGTAGTCCACTTTACACCAGTACCCATGGTCCCCAATACTGGCGCATCGGTAGCTCCGGATGCGGTAGCCTGATCAAGAAGCATTGATCCATTCTCCATAGGTTTCACACCTAGTTTTACGGCTTTCTCAGTCGGGCTTGGGACCGATCATGGCGAAGCTGCCTTAGCCGTCTTAGCTCGTAGTTCAGTTCTAAATTGCATAAATGACACAATTTCTAATTACGTTCGGCGCTCTATAGCAGTATTTTTCAGAGAAACATACCGTTTCTCTTTGGTATGTTTTTCTGAGTTCTTTTTTCAACTTTCTCGTCTTAGTGATTTCATTCTTCCCTTCGAGTAGCTAACGGGTGAATAGATGTTGGCTCTTCGAATTGCGTCTCAGCTTTTGCCAATTCAGATTTCGGGTAATAGCAGGCAATTTTCGTGGTCAAACTGACCACCATTTGACGGTGTGAGAACACTTATTCTCTCTGTCATCCTTATATTCTAGTTTGAGTAAAATATTCTAGTTTGAGTAAAGGGTTACCGCGTGCTACCCATCATGACCCGACCTTTGTATGCCCAGCCAGCAGGCAGAATCGTCTCCCAGCCACACAAGAAGACCCGTAAAATGGTAAGGCAACGGACTTCAGAGTAGTGCCAGTTCCAAAATCTGTTTGGAATCATGTTCCTGCAGTTCGTTTAGTTGTTATCTTATTTGTTTTAACTGAAAGCACCCCACCCCAGCAACCCTGCACTTTTCAGCCTTATAGCTGCGATTTGGAACTCTTCGCAGCTAAAAACTTTACGGCACCCGACTTCAATTATACCACGTTCCTGCAAAGACTCTCATATGAAAGGTAAGCTACTATTAGGATTTTCTCATCATTTATGTGATAATTGAAGGAATGCAGTAGAAGGCCATCACATTTTTCCAGGAGATGGGTGAACCTGCACAGATTTCTATGGGATGCTTTTGAACACTGGTTGGCAAGGATTGAGGGGATAAGAAATTAGTATATTTCTGCAGAATGCGGCTTTTGCACCTACTGCGTGCGCATCCTGTGGAGCTTTAATTTTCCCACAATTCTCCAGTAGAAGTGGAATGAAAAGGTGTTTTTGTTGCAGTTGACTGGCTTGGTGGAATTCGGCTCAAACGCACGCATCTATAACACATAGTTCAAATTGCTCTTAACGTGCGGCGGATGCACGCATCATGCATACACTGCCTTGTAATACATATCGTTCATGATCGGTGCTTCAAACTGTTGCCATAAACGGACCGCTTTTTCTTAGTAATGCGAGTGCAACCTCCTAAATTACTCAGAAAAGCTGTATAGCAAGATGCTACTATGTGGGCTTGGATTCTTTTCCTTCACTTTCGAGACAGTTCGAATATCAAGGGTTGCCTACGTACGTACGTGCAGAGTGTGAAAACGCTCAAATTATTCAAATATATTTATGGATACACGTGAGAATCTGATGAACAAAACGTATCATTGCTATTTGTGAAAGGAGAAGTGTGAGTTTCCTGATTAAATTTCGGTTATTTTGTAGTTTATGGCCAAGGGTTGTGAAGGAAAATGCATGCAATCCTGTTCCAAGTCGTATTTCTAGCAAACTGACACCCGAATTCCACGAAATCTTTCGCCTGAAATAGTAGTCATGTTCATTAAACAAGGAATGTGTTAGAATTGATAGTTAAGGATTCTGCAAAAGAAACTTCTTACGCCGTCAATCGTCGGTTTCCAGCGGTCAAAAGCATCCCAGAGGAACCTCCATAGGTTCGAATTTCTGAAAAAAGTGAATTTTGAGAATCTTTATCTCGAAGATACTATATAAGCAAATGATAATGGCAAATTACCCTTCGAATGATAATCTTTGATAGAAACCATAACTGAAATCGGGTGACGTGAAGTTTCGAAGTGCGACGCGCTCCAAATAGCAGGCGTAGGGCTGAAAAGCGCAGATTCATACAAGAAAAGTCATTTATGTCGAATTATGTAGGAAGAGTGACAGCAGTTCAGAACCGGGCACTGGGCGCAAGAAAGATTCTAAAAAGATTGTTGGGCTAACATACCAGGGTGTAGCGGAGTACTTCTCTAAAAAACACGACTGCTTCCGAACATATTCATCAATAGCATCTTTTCCTAATTCCCTACATGTTGGTGGTTCACGACGACCAGAGGTGGCTAAGTCCACCATTGAGAAAGTGAAGAACACCTACAAAGTATTGCTTTTTTGGACCGTTGCACATTGATTACACTATGTAGGTGAAGATTGTAGAATTTTTATCACTTGTATACTACTTACCTTAGACACCAAAGCAGATGTTGAAACCATCGCGATTGGATGATATGACAGCACTTTTGTTTATTCTATCTGAACGTTTCGGTCATCATGCCGGCAGTTACACAGGTTCAGTTTTCCAGACTACAACTCTTTTGAAACAATTACGGTTGATAGATCACTGCAGTTGGAACGCATGTTTGTGATATATAGGGGATAGAATCGCCTATAAGAGGCGTGGCCTATTAACATAAAAGAGGCTTAATAGAGAGGTTCAATTTTCTTTTCTGTATTTCTTATCCCTAATGACATGGCTGAGAGAGCAAGGACGCATTCGAATCGGTGAATTTTTTACTCCATGATTTGGCTAAAGCTTATCGTTAGGACTTTCCCTCCTTTAGTGAAGAGGGTGGGG
>JARK01000643.1:0-18925 GCA_000688135.1 Ancylostoma ceylanicum
AAACAAAATTAATAAAAATGTTAATTTCAATAATAAATGATAAATAATCAATATCTAAAAAAATAATAATAAAAATAAACAAAAAAAAACGAATACAGGATTTTTATTTGTATTGTAAAGGAACAAAACGTCCAACTGGGAGTCCACTCCAGCGATGGATAGACCCATTACGGAGATAATTTGGAAGAACGTGAACGCGACTTGCACAAGATAGAAAAATGGCATGGTGACGATCTGCGCCCGCAATGGACGAGAATTAGTTCGATGTAAGCAACGTGAGCGACGTATTGTAAAGTAATTTCAGAAACTTGGCAACCCAATCTTCAGAGGGGGAGAGCTCCCCCCCCCACGCCCCTCCCCCGCGTCCGCCATCGAAATCCCCTTATGCATATCCTTAAAAAAGTAGTGAAGGGAGACATCCGCTGGGACGACTACGAATAAGCAGCTTTCTTTAATTCCTCAAAAATCTTTTTGAAAGGTGAGAAGAGATAAAGCGAAAGAACTAGAAATACAGAGCTATCGTTTTTATGAGTTGCTTGTTCCTGAGAACATATCAGGCACAGTACGTGCTGTGGCGCACTCATATCATAGCATACAGATATTTGGAAATTAGAAACTGCATGCGTTGTTAACGAAGAATACAAGAGAGTTCCCGGTGATCTTTAAAAACACAGAGCGGCGTTTCGAGCACTTACGACTACTCTGAAAAGGTGGTTACTTTGAATTTAAACCAGAAATTTCTCAGTCAGAGCTGCGAGTTCCTACAATCTTGTCGATGTATGTAATGGTTGTCTATTCAACAATTAATTGGTGTCCCCTCACTTCGTCGGACTCTGTTTTCTTTTTATCCCCTCCTCCCCCTCCCCCTTCTGATTTCCTTGCTCATGTCTTCCTTAGAGAGATCCCTTCTTTTTTCCTTGGTTTTTTTTTCAAATTGATTGTTTCTTCTTCGCATTGTTAGCCTTTCCAGTGAGATCAAAATTGGAGTTCATTACCGTTGTTATACTACATGGGTGTAGTAGTTTGGTCGAGACCTCGAGGTAACCGTGAGGTAACCGTCAGAGGTTACCTCGAGGTCACCTCGAAGTCAATTTCCCCAAAAATGTATCGTAAAACAACTGAGACCTCGAGGTAACCGACCGGTCACCTTGAGGTCTCACTCTAGTCTCGACCTCACGGTAACCGAGCTGAAACCGTGATCTCTTATCTAATCAGACATATTTGTGAAAATAGTATCATGAGGCAAGAGACGCAGACCGGTCACGAAAAAGTACTCCCGAGTACTTTTTCATTCCGACCGGCAGGTCATGAGGCCTGAAGAGGCCCTACTGGTCTGGTTTCTTGTTTTTGGAGATTTCTTTGGATATTTTTCATAGCAACTAACCGGGGCATTGCAGAGACTCTTAAGTATGAAGCAAAACAGTAGGGTATTCGAAATGTGAATAGGAGTGAGGAATCTTTCAGGAACAGAACTGGCAAAAAAGACTTTTCGCTCTAAGATTCTCCGTCATAGCTAAAGTTAGAAAATTCTAGTGTTGCAAAACAGTGTAGCTACTCACTACATAGGGAAGAATACTACAACTGATATTCATATTGCTCCTTTTCGCAAGAATTTTTCAAATAAAATAGCCAAAAGTCCCGATTCTCTGAATCTCACATCTACAGGGTGCGCAGGAATTATTGGCGTGTGGTTTTTTGAGCCTCGCTCAGGTAGAGTTGAGCAAATTCACAAGCCCCCTGTAGATATCTTGGCAAGAGCCACACCTATGGTAAAAAATAGCTGGTTCTCCAAATGGAGTTCTTCTTTGCTTGCACAGGCTACAGGGAATCGTCTGGTTAAATAGTTCGTGACACGGGATCGGTCAAAGATGTAGGCTTCATAATACTCCGACCATCCATGTACAGTCCTTGTCGAAAGGTAGACGGATTGCGCGTGCGGTTTCACTGTGTTGCGGTTGCAGAATCGCGGCGGGACTTACTGGACTCTCCAACGTGGAGCATACTCTCACCGCCTCTCTCGCCCAAGCCCCACAACGGTTCTGCAGCCTCAGAATCCGTTTATCTTTTTGAGAAGGAGTGTATGATAGGTCATAGCTTAACCACGGCTTTTGCGTGCTCATGAATGATTACCGTGGTCAAAACAGGCTTTATATCTAGCAAGCCGTATTGCTATTTTTTGCATGCTTAAGACTAGTAATCTACAGTAAGAGCAAAGGTAATAACTGTTTTGAAAGCGTGGAAGACTCTCAATTCTGGCAGTAAAAGTCAAGTCAGTAAACCTTTGACATGACTTTGTTTTCACCCTCTAACCTTGCACAGGATTTTCTATGAATGCCGGTGAACCTGCACATCTGGATTGAAAACGCAGCTCTGACGTTACTCAAATGTCGTTTGATTTGCTAAGGGTTGCGACTAGGCTTATTCTTCACCATATAAACGCATGCGCACTAAATGCATGTATATAGTATAATCTGCCCTTGTACCACCGCTTGCCTACCCTTCATGGAGTGGATGTTTCCATGTTCAGAGTTGATGATGATAAATTTGATAAGTTTCACATAGCCCAAAACAACTCAGAGTAATCACAGTACAGATAGCCGAGTGCGATGTGGGCTGTCTCCGAGTCAAACCCTCCCGGGATCGGATCCTCCGAAAATAAAAATGATTTGTTTAGTCAAAATTAGCTACTTCGCGGTTTCAGCTCGGTCACCTCGAGGTCAGGTCATTGTCTCAGTGTGAAACTGCGAGTTAGTTTCGAGTTGCACCTCACGGTTACCTCACGGTCCCGGCCAAATTACTACCACCCCATAATTTCTGATTGGAAAATTTGTTTGCTAACCTGAGCTGGAATTCATGAAACGGTAACCATGCAAACCAACGATAGCAAGCGTTATTGGTTATCCCCTGGACCACGCAACGTTGGTAGACGCAGAAGCAAAAATTGTTTGCAAACCTGGCTTCGCTCAGTTTTGCGTTCAAGTAGTTCGTTATTTCCTTTTCTCGAGAACAGCTGCAATTGAGAGCTGCGCTTTCTTCAGGTGTTTGCTTTCTCTTTAAAGTTGTGATTTCTCTCGTAATCCTCCTCAAATACTGCTCGTCAATGCTTCTTACATTGTAAGATCAATGATTGGCGTGGAAAATGTTATGAGTGGTTCGCTGAATATGAGAAACTAAGTTCAATTGCAGTTGCTATTATGAAGCTGTTTCTGCTACTACTCATTCTTGTGACGTCTCTACCAGTGCACTGCCAATGGTATTATCCTGGTATGATGTATCCTGGCATGGGATGGGGATATCCAGGAATGGGCTGGGGTGGTGGCTGGGGTGGTGGCTGGGGATATAGGCGAAGTAAGTATACGATGTTACTTCTTATGTCTCATATCGCTCGACAGTTAAATATGAAATGTAGGATTTCAAGTGGAAGTGATTCAGGTACTACTTTGCACAAAAAGAACCCGCAAAGTGGCAGTTCAAAAAGAACCCACAAAGTAAAACTATCTAGCAAAACTGCAAGAGAATATCATAAACAGGCGGCGACACAATCTTCCAGAAAACACAGTTGTCAATAAAAAAGCAATGTATTTAAATAGAGAAGTTACCAAAGATGAGCTGCCAATATAAGAAGAAACCTATATATTAGGTGTTAACATAAGTCCTTGCGCTTTTTTTCGGATGCACTTTTCTCCACCTACTTGTTAATTTTCAGGTACAAGTCATACACTATTCGAAAGCGCTAACCTTCCTCTACAGGAATTATGCAAGCATTTTCTGATAAACTATCAGTTTCCTTGAGTTTTGAGTCTGCGAAGTGGAGCAATGAGTCAATGAAAAGCAGCGCAACCGACAGCTGCCTATTCTGGCATTCAGCTAAAGCTGGAAAGGCCATCAGAACTGGCCAAACGACCTGTGCTAAGTATGAAAGAGACATTTTGCTTGAAATGGTTGAACATCAGCGATTTTCGAAGCTCAAGGAAGACACATTTGGTCTTAATGACACCAATCACTTCGACCAAACAGATTTTCGTCGAAAGGACCTGGGAAGTGCTCCACGTGAATCGTATGGTCTAGATGGACGCCAAACGTCTCAAAGCTATCCAATAACTGGGGTAATTCTCCATTCGCACGGGTCTAGTCATCTTAACCCATAATGACGTCGGACCCCACCCTTGCCACCATCGCCAAACTCGTCCTACAACACTTCCACTGGTAATGTTATTCCGCGTTTATGTTTTGCAGTGCTTCCACGTTCAAACAGTATCGAGTGCTTCCCGGTCCCTATCGAATACAAGGAGTAAATGGTGTTTCTCCTCTAATTGGGGTTACTCTTCTTAAGCTTAAAAATCATGTAATTCAATATTTCTGCGAAAACTCATGATGACATTATTGTAGAGGAAGAAAAGAGCTTTTAGCATGTATAGAATATGTTAGGGAAAAATAGCAATAGGGCGGAGAAAATCACGACTGAAAAAAGCGCAAGGACTTATGTTAACACCTAATAGTTAGAAAGCCTGTCCAATATGATGTCACAGGCTATGCTTGTAATCTGCTACAAAAATTCAGATTTAGATCATTTCCAACCACTTCGACAAAGAAAGAATGCATCAAAATTATGGCGTTGCATATACCGCCTTGTGTAAAATGATGTTGATTGTGATCAGCGTCTGAAGTTTCGAAGTAGGAAAATCATATTTCTCGGATGCAGCTATGAAGGATTCAACTCAGTCACTGTGCCACTGCTTGAATTCATTGCGTCTCACGTGTTCCCACTTAACAATACATCACACTGTAGCAGCAGTCCGTTTCGGAAGTGGTGAAAGAACATAACCTGCAATAATACCTGTGGGCGAGCATCGGAATGTTATTGGAATTCAAAAAAAGCTAAGTCACCAGTCTGGTCATAAGGCTGGTCATAAGGTTCCCTAGTCACGTTAGATGACAAGTTGCTAGCGGACGAGGGTTTCGAATTAGGGTTAGTGACTCTTCTATAGTCCCGAGCCCGGTTAAAATTTTGACTTTGGTTAGATGAAATCACAGAAGAAACTGGTTAATAAAAACTCTAATATGACAAAATAAGTTAAGTAAAGCATCTTGTGAGGCACGCTGAACAGCCCAGTCGTGAGTATACGTCGTGTGAAAGCAACATTTATTGGAAGTTGAATGATTTTTTCTATAGTAATAGTTTATTTAATTTTATTTCGTATGAAAGGTTTCGTGACCATCGGGCTGTTCTCATGAAAAAGCATTGTGAGATCTCACACGAAATGCACTCCCATAACTCAATTGTAGATTAACCTAGCTCTTCTTTCACTTGTGACTCTGAAAATCTATTGATTTCTGGCCTCGAAATTTCAGACGAAAACCCAACGTCTCTCAAAGGCAGCACACGTAAAAATTCCATCTCGAGGTTCCGGCTTAATCTAATGTGTTTTAGTGCAGTGTACGCGGTCAAATCTCTTGAATTTGTTAAAATTAGGAAGGAAAACTCTATTCTTTACACCCTCTTTTTCATTTTTCTCAGAGGTCAGGTTGAGTCATTAGAGCCATTCTGTGCCGATCAATAGGAAAAAAACCTTTTTGCCACCTTTACTAGTCGCACGTTTCCTTATTTAGACGCTTTTACGCCAAGGTTTTTGGGAAAGACCAGTAGAAGTAATAATCAGAAGTAGCCAGCAACAAAAAGATCAGCTACCGAGAAGGGAGAAGTCTTGAAATGAGATAAGAAAACGAATGAAGTGAAAATGGAACATCGCAAAAGAACTTCACTATGAGCGATTAACGGAAAAGGTTTTCAAGAAGAAGGGAGAGAATAGGATTTCGCCTACGAGGTCAAAGAAAAAGAAAAATGCCCTCAAAGCCTAAGAAGGTGGGGAAAAACGCAAATGGATTATCAAACAGCTGATATCTATCATTGATGGCGCTCCAAGAATGTATTTTAGTTATAGATCAGCGCGGCAACTCGTACCAACGGGTTGAAACTAAATATTTTAATTGAAACATTCTTTTTAAATTGCGGAGTTGCTGGGTCAATTTCTGAAGAGCGACAAGGTCTTTCTGGATACGAGGGCATAGCTTGGGGCAGGTAGTACTAGGATAAGATTTATGAAAGAGAATCTCAGTGACTGTTTTAAATTTTCCCTCTTCTATTGATGTCTTTTTTCCGAAACGGGCTCCAGATCAGTGAACGGCCACAGTCACACCACTGAGGGGGAAATAATTTCAGAGCACGATACATCGGGCACAGTTTTGATGGAAGTTGGCTTCTCTGATGTTGGGAAGACATTTTTGACCAAGAAAAAAGCGCCCCGCCTTTAATATTTTTACTATCGTATTTGAGTACTGTGTAGGGGAGTTTCAAGCAGGCCCAGGCACGAGGTCTTCCCCAGGCCAAAATAAAAACGAAGCCCACTTTGAAGATAAAAGTGGTGGAAATCACCAGGAAAAACAGTGGAAGAGGTCGAAATTAATGCTGATCATTATATAAACACAAAAAGAAACAAAAACAAAAAAAGAGAAACAAGAAAAATACAACAACAGCTACTAAAGCATCAACAGATGAAGCCTATCCTGGAACTGTAGTAAATGGGAACACCTCTAGCCGAGGAACCCAAACTGCTTAACTGAAACAACATTAAAATTGAGAAATTTGAAGTTTGAACGTGATTCACAAGGCAAAACGCGTTGAAACTAGTTTACGACGTCGTAGCGATTGAAACGCGTATTCTAGGGGCTTGGACTCCGTAAGATTCCAAGTATTTCAGCGCAACGTAAACGCAACGGAATGAATTGAAATCTTCAGTAACAAAAGAATCAAGGCGGAGACCACAAGTATTTGCTGAGAATGACCAAAAAAATATGTATGTAAACTGGAATAGTGTATGCTTCCTATGTAATGCCGAATTACCACAAGTTAGCAACACTCCAAGAACTCCTAGGAATTCCACACTCACTAGGATCGCATCAATGAGATGCCTGGGTGATGAAGCGGACCCTGCAGAAAAAAGTGTGTGTGTATGAGAAAGTCCAATAATTATCTAAACTGAAAAAGTGTATGCTCATTGCGTGGCTTAACCCCAGGAAGACCTCTAGGAAGGTCCGAGGTCTTCCCCGCATATATTCTTTGCGTCGTACATCGGTTCTAGCTGTAGTGAGCAAGCAGTTGTAGCCTTCTGTACACTGCTTCATAACTGCCGTTGACTTAAAGCTTATAAGTTCAAATTTTCAATAGGGGTTCTAGATGCTTAAGTGCGGTGGTGAATTGTTGGAACCCAGCCATCCCATGGCCAAACGTAACCTACAAAAAACAACAAAAACCACACGTAACCTAAGCGCTGGAGCACTGTACTGGTGAAAAACCTCGAAACTACCTCCCAGTTGAGTTCAATCTCAAGGCAGACCACGCTTCATCAAAAGAAAAACACGTATTGTTACCGTAATTTTGGCCCACCCTGTATAAGTGTTTTCTCCAATTTTGCCGGTTCTTTCTATGCAAATTCGAAGTCACTGCTGACTCCTGTGTTTCTTGGTACCAAGCTAAACAAGTTCGGGTGTATGGAGATCCGAGGCTCTTTGGAACTCTCTAAGCTCTCTCGAACTTATTACAGATGTTCGCGATGCAGCCTATAGTGCATTCCAGCAGGAAATGATTTTGAATCGTTCTCTTGTCTGAGTAAGGGGGGTTCCCCTAGATTACATGGAGGACGACGATGTGCTAGAGCTTTTAGAATATTGCTGTACATATGTGACTTCAATTCAGACGAATTTAGACTATTTGAAGAGAGCGGTGCCAACTGCTGGGGAGCACGTGTGTTTCGTTGGCTCACAAACAAGATTTCAGTGTTGATCTGGAGGAATTTACTGTTTATACCGCTCGCCTAGCCTACTGGATAAGATTCCAACAAAATGAGTTCATTTTTGCAAAAACAGGGCAGGACATCCCTCTGCTGTGCTGTGTAGTGAACTTCATTGACCTTGAAAAGGTTACATAATTTTGTTCGGACATTTGTAGTACTCCATTAGTTCTATTGTAAGTGAAGATATAAACTCATTTGGTTGTTTATACTGCGTAGGAATTCTTATAATCTTACGGAGTTCTAGCCCGTAGAATATGCGCCCCAAATGGAATACTTGGACCGGACAGTCGCCTGACCGCAAAGCCTAAGCAGCCTCCTTGCAAACCGTTATTCGACCTCAGTCGACTCTGTGCCGCCGTTTAAAGTAAGAGCAGCATCCTGCGAGCCCTTTCCCTTTTTTCCGACCTCAACATTCGCCCCGGACCCCCGGTACGAAGCCCACCTTGCTTCTCGACCTTTTTTCGAAGCCCAGATTCCCCCCAGGAAGACCACTGCTGGAGTCCGGTTTCAAAATAAGTTCGGAAATGGAAATTTTCGAGGAAAGTCAGGATTGCGTGACAAAAACAAAGTCTGGTTTACGACTAAAACAAGCATGATGATAACGGATTTTGTTAACAATACTCCTACCATGAAAAACAAAAACATTTAAATTTGTTGCGGTGACCCGGCATCAGTAGGAGTTTCCGTTCTCGCGCAACGAACAAACTCGTTAGTACGCTTTTCCAGCTCCTCTTTGTGGACCACCCAGTCTTTCTTATCTGCAGCACTATTCCGCTCAAGAGCGGGTCGATGGAGTCAAATTCTTTCTCCCGCCTTGCCTCGGTCATGCTTTGCGGACAAGGCACATCCTCGAATCTAGCCGCACGCAAAAGGCGAGCATGAAGCGAAGTTCGCGACCCTTCTTGAGTGGTTGAGTAGACAAACTTGACCCTAAATCCATAGCATCAAGAAGTTGGAACCCCTTCTCCTCGAGGTTCTCTTGGCGATGAGATGGACGAGAGTTTGGTGACGCTTTTCTTAAGCCACAATCATAATGCTGCGGCTCCGTGTTTCTTCCTTAGTTCCATCTGACGTCAACAATGGCATCTTATAGATGTAGGCGTGCAGCGTCCACTGCAGGATCTGAGTTCCGGTCCAAGATCAGGTTGAGCAAATTGGTTGGGATTCGGCAAAATCGTCGTGAACTGAGCGCAGCTGCAACAGAAGAAAGGCTTCGTCAAATTTCTGAGACAAAAAATTCATGTAGTAAGCTAGGGAAGCAAAGCAAGGCGATGAACAATAACGAACAATAATGCGGCGGTCGACAAGTGATGAGCAAAACTGAAGGCAGGGGTTCACCTCGTTTTGCATGTTGGTGATATCAGCAGATTCCTGACTTCTTCGCCACTCTAATTCCAGTAATGTAGAGCAAAAGCCACAGAAGTGACGAAGACCCCGCTTTTGGTACGATCAAAATACCCGCTCTTTAGAGCGGGGGCGGGATTCGCTCCAAGCTGTGCTGGCTGCCGGCCACAGCAACAACGTCGGGCCTGTTCGATCGATAAGATCAACGGTGATACACGTCTTTGCGCGTGAATTTGCTCCAGCAAATTGTTACAAATCTCGTCACGGAAAACGGGCCTAGAGGCCATTTTGGAACATATCCAATACATTGCCGGAATTAGCGCATCGAGGATGTTCGCAATGTATCAATAGCTCAGACACGAACGAGGGGAGGGTCCCTGCCTTTGAGGGCAATGTGAAATTATCGCAATGTCAAAGTCGTCATACAAAAAGCAGCGGCCTCATAGCTGAGACTGCTTTTAATGGTAGCATTTATCAAGACCCTGAGGGTATCAAAAGTGTGCATCGGTAGTGGCTACGATCGCCGCGATCGTCACGATGGCGAGAGATGAGCATCAAAAAGCTTGCAGATATGTAATTCAAAAGGGGATACGCATCTTTCAGGCTACCCCTAGGTTTAGGTCGCTAGTTAATTTTGATTCGATTTAGACCTTTGCTTATTTGCTTATGCTTATGTATCCTTTACAGACCCGCTTGCCGGCGCGATAACAGGTGCGATATCAGGAGGACTGTTAGGTGCACTATCAGGATAGCAGTGGATCCAGCGTCAGCGATGTCCACGAATTCGGCAGATCATCCGCAAACGCGATAAAGAAATTGTCCACATATCAGCTGTATTGTTAGAATTATCTCAGTGACTGTTTGATCTATTCTTCAGTCGCGTATAAATTGTAAGAATGCAGGTTTTCACTGAGTGTTGCTGTTCTGGAGGGCAAACCGCACTTGATTAAGTTTGAATGACATTCTCACTATTTCAATCTATGTATTAAGGTGTAGAACATTGAATGCACGCCGTCTTTTTCTGTGAAGATGAATGCGTTATCAAATCTTTTTTCACGCTCAATATTGATCAATGAGTATTTCCTATCGCCAAACACCGGATTCTCAAATTTCTAAGACCAATGCATACTTACACCTTCACTGTAGGTGTGACGAACGTGAGTGCAATTATACGGACACGATGTTCCAAATTTTCTTACTGAAGCTCTATGTAAAAACAAAAACCTTCCTTTGAAGCTTCTCCTGAGTCTAGATGTTATCAATTTGCTAGATGAACCCTGACTACTAGATGCCGTAACTTGAAACATACTCACAAGGGAAGTGCACGAGGCTAACCCCGGGGATCGAAACGAAACATCCATTTTCGAAAGCATTGTCTAAGGTGATGTTGATGTGTGTATATCATTTTTGCCCAATGCTCCTGATATGCTCAGGAGAGCGCATCAAAGGCTTTTCGGCAGCCTTCAACTTTCACGGACCCAACATCTTTAAGGAGATCTTTTTGAATGAAACTTTGCATACGGGGGTTATTTGAGGTGCTGAACACGGATATCGTATCCATTTCGTACCGCAACCGCAATTTTGTAGGGTTACGGTAGGAGTAAGTAGCGTGCGGTGGTATGCGGTACTACACCTACCGTAACCCTACAAAATTAAGTTGTGGTACAAAATGGATACGATGTTTGTGTTCAGCACCTCAGATAACCCCCGTATGCAATGTTTCGGTCAAAATGTTCTTCTGAAGACTTCGGTTCAGTGAAGGTTGAATGGTGCCATTTTTTCTATTGCCCTGTCATAGGGGTTTCGGATGGGATTCATGAAACTTTGATTGCCCAAACCAACCGTGGGTACGGTGACCCTCTATCCTGTAGACGATAGAACGTTTGAAGACGCATTTTTGAATAAGTTTGTTTCGTCTGGCCATGTGTTCATGAGTCCTAGCTGCAAGCATGGCAGCCGCGGCAAAGTGGTCGAGCGGATAACGCATCGGTCTATTGAGCAGAAGATCGAAATTTTGGCTCCCGCCAGTGAAATCGGAGTAACAGAGTTAAGAGAAAGGAACGAAAAAAGATCCCATCAAAAAAGAGACCATGCTACAAAAACATCAAGTCGAGAACTCCCCTACATAACATAGAACTACGCTTCACATAGTGGAGTTGCTTCATAGTTTTTGCAATAGTGCACATATCTGGTCTGTTGTGATAATTAGTACTACCTCAAACAAGGTCAAAGGCTCGAAATTTGAAACTGCAAAAAGCGGGGCACTGGCGGGATTCAAACCCCAGACCGTCTGCCTGATAGTCTAATGCTTTCCCCGCTTGGCCACCGATGGTGCCAGGCTTTTAGATGAACAGGTCAAACTAAATTTTCCCGAAATGCGCCTTAAACCACACCATAGCTTATAGGAAAACTAACCACGGTAACCACAGTGGGTTGTGTGGTCAACGTTCCATAACACCCAGCACTACATGGGCTCCCGTGGCAGTGCAGTAGCAAAATCTTTGACGCGCTCTCCTGAGCACATCAGGAGCATTGGGCAAAAACGATATACATATATTAACATTGTCTTAGACAATGCTTCCGAAGATGGATATTCCGTTCCGATCCCCGGGGTTAGCCTCATGCACTTTGTCAGGCTACGCGACCAATTAATCCGTGAATAACTTTATTCCTCACTAGACGGCATACCTGACGGAACTGGACGTGGCAAACCTGGGATGGCATCTCAGTCTTAGCGAATTTCGGATCTCTCTGTGCTCCTACCGCAGAATTGGATAAGCCCATGCCTACCCAAACTCACCCAAAGATGTTTACGAATGTCTGTGCGCCTTCCGCTACAGCGCTGGTTGAACGGAGGCAGACTTTCGCACCCGCAATGCATCCTCACGCTTCTGCAGCTAAGCATATCGTCTGACCAGTTCTTACACTGAGCCACGGTTTCATTCGGGCCTCAGCCGGCCAGACGAGACTTCTGCCGAAGTGGACACGATTGAGCTCAGATGCCCAACGACTGGCTTATATAAATACACCTCCCTGGGGGCTGGACGTCAAGTGGCAATGAGAAGGAAGAACGCAGGACATAAGGGGGTACAACGCATCCACATCACTACTGACCGGTCATCCGCTTGCCCCATCAGCGCGACCGAAAGGCAGGATGCGCTGCTCTCGGCGGTGAAAATGCAGCATTTCTTCATCATGCAGCAATGTCTGCCTTCCATTTCTTGGAGGTGTGGCTCAGCAGGTTCCGCTGCGTTTGTCTTATACAGTTATTAGAGTAATACAGAAGGGCCATAAGTTATTGTATAACGTTTGATCTTTTATTTCTCCTCCAGGAACCCATGCATTGATCCGCTCTTCTCTCTGCAAAATAGAGAAAGGTTCGAAGTATTTTATAGTTAAGATCCGCTTTCTCGGAAAGGTTCCACTTTCAAGCAGTTGGCCTCAGAACAAATTTTTGAGAAAAGTTAGTTGTTGTGACAATTTTCCTTGAAAGATTCACAAAATCTTTGGAATGGATTTCAATGCTCAGATGACTTTTAAAGAGCAAAAAGTGCCTTTATGATGTGTCCGGAGTTTCACAAGAAATCGAACTCTAAGGAATATGCGGGCAAAAAACCAAGGCTACTCCATGCCACCGGGGGTACCCAATTTCCACCAAATTTGAGTTCCAGGAATTCTTAGAAGACAGGAGATCAGCTAGATTGTTGAAGTGTTCTGAAAATTAGAGCAAGAATGCTGCAGAAGGGCTATGTATCCTCATCAATAGGCCTAGATATAAGCCAGCTGTGCGCCCCGGAACCTAAAGCTCGGTTTTCTCATCCAAACATTTTTTGGAACAGCTCAGAAACTTTTGGGCACCGGTGCCGACCCAAACAGGCACATGTGCCCGTACCGCGGCCAATGGTGAAATAGCTCGTGGCGATAGTTGGGATTCTGGACCGGCGCCACTTCGCACTGCGAAGAGAGCACAGAACAATCCATGTGTGGATTTATTGTGCGCCTGTGCCATTCCCGTCGCATTGTGAAACGGTGCCGGCCCGGGTTCTCTACTGTCGCCGATGTTGGTTTTATCATTGTGATATGGCATCCACGTTGTCAAAAACTGTTTTTGTGGCTGTTTTGCTCAGGAATTACCGGCTGAATCAGTGCATTTGGCGACACCAAAAATTTGAGATTGAAGTTTTTGCAAAAATTTCTCCGTCAAATTCCGATTATCCACGGCATGCTTGTAATCAGGAAATAGAGGAAATCCAGCTTTATCAAGGGAGTCCTAGCCTGCCGAAAAATATTGCACTACGCCTGCAAACGATGTACAGTAACTTATGCCCCCCCCCCCCTTTCACATTCAGATCACCGCGTTAAATGATTTCGCTAATCCTTTTCCATCTACATGAAGGCGAATAATTGATAAAGCGAATTATTATCACACTTTCTATTATTTGGCTTAGCATGCGTGTGTGAGTGAGTCTGTGTACGAGGACCAGGCCCCATCGCCAAAAACTAACAGCACCATCGTGTTTAGCGCGTCGAGCTATGTGCGAAAATGTGATGAATTTTGATTTCTACATTGATTCACAGGTGTTTCGGGCCCCTTCAGTCATGTTCAGACATGTTAAGTTCTCTTAGTGGCCGACCGTTGTGTTTATCACAGCTGGAATGAATAAGATAAGCCTACGATTACAAGACCGTATAAGGGATATGGCATGCTTCACAGCGACACCGTCGCTGTGAATAAAATGAATGAAAATGATGATAACAAAGTGTCACACGTTCTCATGTCTTATCACACTATTTTCGTCGGATAGCATGTTGGTGTAGTAGCAGTTGCACGAGAACTTTTGGTCGCAGCGACAGCGCAGAAGGAGCCAGAAAGGCGAACAAGGCCACGGATGAGGAGTGAGCCAGAACGGGTAATCGCAGCGGATCCGTTGTCATTCTAGGGCTGCGCGAGGGTCCAGAAGGGGTGACAATGCTATGCAAAGGATCCGCTTTTGCGGCAACGGTGCGTCAGCGTCCAAAAATGGGGGGGGGACACCTGGAGACGGGTCCAGCGGTGTGATAAGTGTACGCCGGCGTCCAAAAGTGAGGGAACGCCTGGGCACGGGTCCAACCGTGTGACAAGGGTGCGCTAGCGCTAAAAGGTGAAATAGCGCCTGCAGCCAGGTCCAACGTTCCTGTACAATTTAGAAAGACAATACCCTACTGTTGCACATCTTTGGAGCCACAGATGCGAAAAACAGGAGTTTTTATAAATGTAGAATGGTCGGCGTGGTGTGAGAGGGTGATGTCACATAGGAGCAACACGAGCGAAGCAAACAAGAAAAGAAGGCTGGGAGTCCGGCTTCAGCCGGACGATCAGGCTGGTAATTGAGCATTTTGTGCAAAATCGTTGTCTTGTTACGCTTATCTCAGACATTCGTGGGGGTGATGGGCAGGTAGGACCCCCATCGCTCCGCCCACTTTTTGAGTTGAGGGAGCGTGTCTGGACGTCCAAGAAGAGCAGAGCGTGCTGCCCATAACCCCGGTCGTCCCCCCATCCGCCGGAACCCAATAATGAGCTCGGGGGAACAACTGCCAGGGCACATGGGGGAACGTCTTTCGATTGTCGGGGGTAGGTGCCCCACGATTTTGGGTCCACCCCCATGTACAACTGGGGGTGGACCCATTTCCACCTGCATTCCACCCCCACGAATGTCTGAGATGGAAGAACCTCAACAGGCATGTTCACGCCCGTCTCCGAGCGAATGTGGAAAAAATGTTAGAATCAAACAACCAATATTTCAAAGCAAAGTGGTCGACATGTTTGTGCTCAACCTATTGAGTATACAGTATACAAGACGTCATCTACTCCTGAGCAAAAGAACAAAATCGATCAAATCAATAAATCCATAATCTGGCGCTAAATGGTCGTCATTTCCGTGTTCAACGTTTCGAGTAACCATATTAGGCATGTTCTCGCCAGTTCCTGGGCGAAAATATTGAAAAATAAATAAGTCTATATATTATATATATATATATATATATATATATATATATATAAACAAAGATAAAAAAAACAAAGACTACTTGCCACAGTCGTTGACCCTCTCAATAGCATACGGTGCAAAGAGGTATGTGGTAAATTCAATTTTCACTCACGCTCAAAAACGACATCGATTTTTTCATAAAATCATACTCTGGTGGGAATACTTGTGCCCATAACGGAGAAGAAATCATCCAGAAGGGCCAAGTTTCCAGAAATGCTAAGTTAAGTATTGTCAGGATGAACCCACGCGGACGAGATCTACCGCCGCAGATTTGTGTGGTCGCGGCGGTGCGGCGGATCTTCATTATGGGAAAATCCTGATCGATGCTGATTGATAAATACACCCAGCACACGCCGCGCACGGTCAAAGGGAATGGGGCGGGGTTGAGCATGGTGGGAGCTTTTATACATGCGTTCGAGCTTGCTTGCTGGAGTAACTGAAAGATTTGGAGTGATTCCTTTTGCAGTTACACTCTATTTGATGAGAGCTTCAAAATCAGCAGAAATGCGGCGAAACTTTTTTGAGCGTGAGTGCTGCCTTCAAGTTGGAAAAGACGTGCTCCTCATCCTCTTATGGGATTGATGGGATGTTTGCCATCAGGCTCGGATCGCCTCTTACTCACATTTCCAATTTATTTTTTATCCTTTGTGAGGTTCCATCTATTTGGAAGAAATCCATTGTCACTCATATTCCTATGGTGCCTGGTACTTGCCGTGCAAACGAATTCCCCCCCCCCCCCTCAGCATTACGCCCACACCTGCAAAATAATGGGAAAAATGATAAAAGATAAGAAAAAATCAAAAAGAAGGAAGCTGCTTGATTGGTGTGACCAGCAAAATCTCTTTCCACCGGAGCAATTTGATTTCCTCAAAGCGTCTTCCACATGCGCTCAATTGCTCGACCGTTCGTATGAGAGGAATAATGCTCTCAGCTCACAGAAATCAGTGGATGCACTCAGAACCCAGCAAGGGTCTTCCCTGGGGCAAGCTGGGCTACGCAAAAGGGTTGAAAAGCAAAGTGGGCTTCGTAAGGGAGTCCGCGGCTCCGCACTAGGATACGGGGCTAATGTTGAAATCGAAAAAGGGTTTGCAGGGCTTGCGGGGGGTTGCTAGTACTCTGATTCTAGAGAATTAGACCAAGGATTTGAAAGATTCGATGAATTTGTGCGCAGTCCAAACGCGACCGATTCAGCCGAAATCTTCACTGAATTATGCGCCACATGGAAGATGTATGTGCAAAACACCATCGTTTAGCACCTACACAAGATTCGAAGGACTCCTGTGAAGTCCACTTTTTATAGAATGTGTTGAAATTTGCAGAGTATAGAGAAGAGACCTTGTAATAGAACCGTTCGCAAAAGGAGCCCTAACTTTTGTACTTCACGAAAGATATGCGCGAAAGGGCCTAGATTTTCGCTTCACAAGAGTTTTCCAAGGACTGCTGTAAAGCCCACACTCCATGAATTCCCTTGAAAACTGAAATTTGAGGAGATCCGACGGGCCACTAGTAGTGTTTGAAAAACCAACAAACAGTAATCTACCGCGCAAAGAATATATGCGGGGAAGACCACAGGTCCTTCCGGAGGTTTTCCCGTTGGACAAGCCTAGTTAATGAGCATACACTTTTCTTAGTTTACATAAGGCTGATTTTTCAAATACTTCTTCATCATGGCTGGCCTCATCATTCACGCAATTTTGGGGACAACCCTCGAAGTGTGCACTTCACTTTTTCGAAAATTGTTTGGCAGCAGCAGATCAGCCTTAGCGCATACCTTTCGTGCGACGCATAAATTTTGGCCGATATTTCTAACACTTCTAGCAACACATTCCCTCTTGTCTCACTAAACATTTCAACCCAATCGGTTACGTTTGAACTGAGCAGGAACTCTTCAAATCCACTGGATGCTCAAGCCTATAGAATATGCACTCCACTCGAACGACGCCGTGGAGTCGTTGGACGCGCGAAGTTTGCAATGAGAATCCTTCATCCGTTTTCACACCTAATCGGCTCTCGATATAGTACTGACTCGTGTTGTTCGCACTACCAGCTCAAGAGTGAGGAATTTGGGTCACTTTGCCTCGTGAGTTCTCAGTGTCATGCTGCTAAACCGACTGCACCGCATGCTACGGCATACGCACTCTCAAAACGAGTAGACTCTGAATTCCCTTGATTATGGTGGTAACTGTGAACTCGATTTCGGCTTGATTCTCGTCGTTGGGAAATTTGAGGGACCTGGGCCCGGATGCATCATTGAAGTCGAAAGTAGTCCGCTACCTGAAGGTAGCGCTACCCCGGATAAACGCCTAGGTAAGGGGAAGGTTGTGATGCATAAAGGTCCGGGCGGAGAGGGTAGCGATACCTGCAGGTAACGGCAAGAAAAAATGACGTGTGCAAACACAGACAGTGCGCAATTCGACGGCCCACACTGCTCAGGCAATAAGAACGGCCGACCCGCCGCCTATGTGAGTTTGCGGGCGACCCGCGGCTTCTAAAATAGGGGCCGCGGGTGCCCCGGAAGCCCATATGGGTGGCGCGTCGGCCGTTCTTATTGTCTGAGCGATCGATAAGCGTCACATTCAATCTTCAGAGTCCAGTCGTCGCGAACGAGACGCAAAGCGGTTTTTTGGAACCGTAATCTCAGTGATGTATCTAGGTCTTGATGTGATGTAATTCCTTCCATTTTAATGTTCATCTACTCACATTTTGCAAAATTCCCTATCAGACTCACTCTGTGGCGTCTTTTCATCGAACGACCCGACTGAAAAGGCGGTGGACACTGCACCACAGCCGTAATTGCAGAAAAAGTGATGGCCGCACTCTCTGGTTACCCGACTGCTACCGTACGTACAGTCTTTCTCAAAAATCCTCGTCTCATGCTGCACCGCTCATCTGCTGAGACGCACCGCGTCACCTACGCATTCTCATACGTACTGCGACGTGGCTCAGCCGACGAGCAGTGTAGCGTGAGGCAAGGAATTTTGAGAAAGACTGTGTGATCCACTTTTTTTGTGCGTTTGCGGTGCGATAGCGCCAACGCCAATAAATCTAAACAAAATACCACATGACTACCTGTCAGCCATTCACAACACACCTACACTTTGAGAAGAGAAGCAAATTCATACCTGATAACTAGCACCTGAAGAGTTGCCACATAAATTTTAAACCGGTACCGGCAATGCACGAAACGAAAGCTAACCATAGATACAACATAACATTATAAAATTAGGCTCCTTCCAGCCAGACTGCTTGAATCGGCCTGGGAATGGAGAGCAAATCATCCTTAGAGCACCGAATCAGCGGGGGTGAACACCGCGAGGTAAGGCCTACCTGCCGCTTAAAGTCAGGTAGGTTTCACCCACCACTTTACCCCGCTGTGCTGGGGTAAGTATCTTGATGAGTGCCAAGTTACGGGTAAGGTGGGGGGTTCTTACTTAGTTACCTATCCCTTAGCTGGTGTCTGGAGGAGCGGTTTGACCTCTCAACATTGCTGTAGGTGCCACTGGAGTACGAATTGCCTGAACGACACGCTTCCATTCTTGACGATTTGCAGCTATAATTTTAGCTTCAACGATACTGCACCGTAGTGTCTTCAGATCTGCTTCAACTTGCTTGATCCAGGTTTTCTTTGGTCCCGCCCGTTGCACTTTCCACTGCGTAGGTCGTTTCCTCCACAAGAGACTGCCTGGTAGTCGGGTGGTGTCCATT
>JARK01000644.1:6570-18876 GCA_000688135.1 Ancylostoma ceylanicum
CCTTATCATAGCGCCGGACCCGTCTCCCCCACTTTGGACGCCGGCGTAACCTTATCATAGCGCCGGACCCGTCTCGTTGCGCCTACCCACTCTTGGATGCCGGCGCCCCTATTGCCCGTACCTCTTGCTTGTTCTCTTCCCGACTGCTTAACTCGACTGCACCACACCATACCCTTTCTGATATTATCGGTATCAGAAGAGTACGGTATGCAATCACTACCACTGACCAATCAGGGAATTTCGTAACGCTCTGACACACATATACACTCACAGACATACTTACGTACAGACTAAGCGCGTTATTATAAGTCACACCAGCCCGATCGTCCGGCTAACGCCGGACTCTCGGGCTTCTTTTAGGCTCGCTTCGCTCGCCTCGCGTTTTGTCTATGCATATTCCCCTGCGCACCACTCTCGCTGAAGTGGACCCGTCCAGCGGCGTTTCCCTGCCACTGGTGGCCAATGCATCGCTTCCGTAGCAGTAGCCCCGTCTCCTAACATTTCTCCAACGCCCGTGCCGGCGCAACCCTCATCCGCTGCATTCTTCGTCCGTCTGGTTCATCCTCTTCCTTCTAAACACATCGTACCCACCACTTCCCTTTTATGTGGTTTCGTAATCACATGCGAGTATCATTCATTCCAACCGGGGTGTAAACAAATTTCGGTTATTGAAAGGACCTAACATGTCTGAACATGACAAAAGTGGCCCAAAACACCTGTAAATCAAGGTAAAAATCAAAATTTACCACATTTTCGTACATAACTCAACGCGCTGAACACGATGGTGTAGGTATTTTCCGTTTTTGATGGCTGGTTCTTGTGTACAGACTCACATACACACACATGAATTGCCAATTAATAGATAGTAGATGATATATATATATATATTAGGTCGTCAAGTATGAAATGTCTGATTTTTGAAGTGGCCATTTTGACAGCTGGTATCTTCGAGGTTTCCTCAGATCCACTCTCATCTTCCTTTCGATTATGAAGGGACATTCTCCCTCTCTCAAAATCACCTATTTGATTTTTGATCAGCTTTAAAATTTTTGTCTGAGAGGAACTTTTGTGAAACTACTCAATGACAAAAAATCGTATCATTTCGGAATAAGGGTTCCATCGCGGAGCCTGTAAAGCAAGGACAACTTGAAATACCCAAGAAATGCTTGGAGAGGGACTGGCTAAGAAAGGAACGGGACATCGATGTTTTGAGAAAATTCTACCCTGTGACATAAACCTGCAAAGTGAGTGTTGTGATGAGACTGGATTATGATGCGTGGGAAGCTGTGGCTTGAGCGGATAGGAGTGAAACTATGCCTGTGTATGCGGCAAGGTTTTGCGTTCGTAACTCTATACTATTCAGGTGTTCAAGGCAATATGACAAGGTAAAGTGGCACGATGAATGAATTTTCCGCAGTTTGATCCCCAAAAATTGGTGCCATTTTTTGGCCATTTTTTGCAAAGACGCTCTGCGTAGGCCAAGGGAACAAGAAGGGAAATTCACCTGCCATTCGATGTACTGGCCAAACCTTGGTCTACCTAGCCACAACTTCTCCCAATTATTAATCCACTTCTTGGTAGAGAAAATTGCCCACATTCAACATGATGTTGGAAATGCCCTTCGCCAGCTTATCGCCTCTTGCTTCCCAGGCTTCCAAGCTATTGGCGCAACCGTNCCGTCGGCTGGCGTGGGCCATAAGCCCTTTTCTTCAGCAGAATGTCTACGTCTCTGTAAGTTTAACGTCCGATCTGTTTCAACAACAGAACGCTTGGCAGATTTTGAAGCATCTGTTAAGAAGATCAAGTTGACATCATTATCATATCTGAGACAAGAATATGTGGTCTACCTGGCCACAACTTCCCCCAAGTATTAATCCACTTCTTGGTAGAGAAAATTTTCCACATTCAACATGATGTTGGAAATGCCCTTCGCCAGCTTATCGCCTCTTGCTTCCCAGGCTTCCAAGCTATTGGCGCAACCGTGGCTACCGCTAGGATGGCAAGGCTATGCCGGTAGCATTAGGGCACATTTGGGTTGCTCGTACCTCATCTAGTTGGAGAAACATTACTCGAAACTGACTCATTCAGAATCAGACATTTCATACTTGACGACCTAATAAATTGTTGAGTTATTGAAATGTTCTAGCTTAAACAGGTTTTTTCGCGGAATAATGTTCGATGAACGGTCCTCCATAGAAAATTCCAAGATCTATTGCAACATTGAAAGATGGTGATGATATGGTTTCATCTTCATATAATAAGGTGAATGTTTGCATGTAAACATGTGTATTAAAGTTTTCACTCTCGAATAAAATAATAAAATTCGGATATTTGTTGGAATGTTCGAATATTCGAAAATTCGGCGGTTAGGGAATATTTGAACATTCGAATATTCGGAAATTCGATGGTGTCGCATTATTCAAGAATTCGCATATTCGAAAACTCGAAGGTTCCGGATTATTCGAGAATTCGAATATTCAAAAATCCACGGACCGGAAATTCGAATATTTCAAGTGCTTTTGTTTCGAAACTGTGTTGTTATTGTGTGTGATTATTGTGCCTAAGAGGTTTTTAAGGTGGAACTTCATTGTGGCCTGACGTTTCAGCTTCTGTCGCCGTCCTCAGAGGCCTGCAAAGAGGTTGGCATGAGAAATCCAGCGTCTAGCCCACCAAGCATCTCTCCATCCCGTACTAGTGTCTCGGTATTGTTAAAAGCACAGAATGCAGAAACCGTGCGCTGCCAAAGACTGCTTACCCGTCGTTCCACCGTTAGTGCTGGTGACGCCGCACTAGACTGCCGAACTAGATAGAATAGGTTTTACCATGCGTGGACGTGAAAGATGTTATGCAGTGTACCAGATCTACACAGGCTGTATCAGGCAGTTATAGCTCACAAAGCGGCACGAATGGCATAAAGTCGTTTGCAATCGATAGACACTCATTTTTTGTTGTTCATTGGGGGGGGGGGGGGTTNCCATGTGTAGACGTGGAAGATGTTATGCAGTATATCAGATCTACACAGGCTGTATCAGGCAGTTATAGCTCACAAAGCGGTACGAATGGCATAAAGTCGTTTGCAATCGATAGACACTCATTTTTGTTGTTCATTGGGGGGTTTCGGACTGATATCCAAAAGGCCTCCAATGTCTTTCGTGCTGATATGTCTGCTTCGCGAGCTAAAATTATGCACTTTACGTCAAAGTCACTTCCGTGGTGTGATTCATTCTTATGTCTCCCGAGCGTGTTAGTAAGCTTCCACGCCTTTTCCCTGCCATGTGTTCCTTAGCCTGTGTAGATGACATCTGGGTGACTGTTGGAAGATCTTCCGGTCTTGATGAGAGATTTTTGAGCCATCTCAAGCTTAATACACCTAGCTGTCCAGTGTTCTACAGCCTAATCAAAACAGACAAACTTGCTCCAGACGACCTGCGATCAATGTCAGCAGAAACCTACAAGATCAGGCCCATCATAAGTTGCGTAGGAGGACCAGCTGACCGCATCTCATGGTTTCTTAGCAAAATCCTGAGCCAGATTCTACATAAGATACCTTCTCACTTGCCGAACACAAACCACTTCCTTGAACAGCTGCAAAGCGTACGAAGTGACAGCGACTGTACGATTGAGTCATTTGATGTCGCCTCACTATACACCAACGTGCAGAACGATGAGGCTCTGCAGGCTCTATCCGAGTTGCTTAACATACACGGCGCTTCTGTGCAGACATATGGGCTGAAAAAAGCCCGTTTGCTCAGTCTCATCAAGGAATGCCCCAGCTGTAACATCTTTAAGTGCTCTGGCATGTACTTCGCCCAAGTGAGAGGTCTAGCCATGGGCCAGCAACTCGCGCCGGTACTCGCAATCTGCTTCATGAGCAGAATTGAGGCACCTGTGTTAGCTCGTCTGCCCATTCTGTACTGCAGATACATCGATGACTGCTTAATAATTACATAACACATGGCAGGGAAAAGGCGTGGAAGCTACTAACACCGCTCGGGAGACATAAGAATGAATCACAGCTCGGAAGTGACTTTGACGTAAAGTGCATAATTTTATCTCGCGAAGCAGACATATCAGCACGAAAGACATTGGAGGCCTTTTGGATATCAGTCCGAAGCCCCCCCCCCCAATGAACAACAAAAATGAGTGTCTATCGATTGCAAACGACTTTATGCCATTCGTACCGCTTTGTGAGCTATAACTGCCTGATACAGCCTGTGTAGATCTGATATACTGCATAACATCTTCCACGTCTACACATGGTGAAACCCATTCTATCTAGTTCGGCAGTCTAGTGCGGCGTCACCAGCATTAACGGTGGAACGACGGGTAAGCAGTCTTTGGCAGCGCANCCACGTCTACACATGGTGAAACCCATTCTATCTAGTTCGGCAGTCTAGTGCGGCGTCACCAGCATTAACGGTGGAACGACGGGTAAGCAGTCTTTGGCAGCGCACGGTTTCTGCATTCTGTGCTTTTAACAATATCGAGACACTAGCACGGGATGGAGAGATGCTTGGCGGGCTAGACGTTGGATTTCTCATGCCAACCTCTTTGCAGACCTCTGAGGACGGCGACAGAAGCCGAAACGTCAGGCCACAATAAAGTCCCACCTAAAAAGCCTCTTAGGCCTAATGATCACACACAAGATACACTATGCCGAGGTTTCAAGACAAGAAAACATTTGAGCTGTGTTGTTATTATATTTGATTTCCTGGTTGTCGGTGAAGGAGCGTTTCTATCGATGTCCCTGTCCAATTTATCATTCTAATCTAATTTTTCTCCAAAAATCTGCGCGTATTTTTGTACGCATACGAAAGCCGCCGAACATTGGGCCCTTAAAGCACTTCCGCCAATCAAGCGACGTAAGTGACGAGGATCTTAGCGGTAAAACAGACGTGATTGAACACTTCGAAATCCAGGTCCTTTAATTAAATTTCTGATTAGGACTATTCTTGCGAGACTGACTAAGCTGGAAGCTAAAATGAAAACTTTTGCACAGCATTCTCTCTGAAATTTAGTCAAATCACAAATTTTTGTTGCAACCTTTTAGAGTATTTATCCGTCAGTTATGAAATTTAACGTCTACAGGAAAATTTGAGATCCTCTCATTCTCCCTCCTATCTAAACCATACCTCACAATCTCGATGTAGAAATTTTGTCCCAATGTTGTGTTGGCTCTAGCATATGAGTGGAACATATGTATTAGCATGTAATATAGACCCTGTAACCAGAAGTAACAACCGAGGTAACAAGCGGTTTTTTAGTGTCACTGACGCATCTGGTGATGCTAGCCTCAGTGGCTCGATGGCCGAGTGGGGAACGCATCAGACTACCAGGCAGATGCTTAAGGGTTTGAATCCCGCCAGTACTGTCCGCTTTGCATTTTTAGATTTTAAGCTTTTGACCTTGTCTGAAGTAGTTTTAATTATTACAACACACCAGATATGTGCAATGCTGCACAAGCTACGAAGCAACTCCAAAATGTGGAGCGTAGTTCCATATGAGGTAGCGAAGGTTTCAACTTGCTTTTGTAACATGGTCTCTTCTTTGATGGCATCCTTTTCGTTTCCTTTTCTGAATCCTTCTATTCCGATTTCATTGGCGGGATTCAAAACTTCGATCTTCTGCCTAATAGACCGATGCGTTATCAAGTCGACCACTCTGCCGCGGCTGCCATGCTTGCAGCTAGGACTCAAGAGCGCATGACCAGACAAAACAAACTTAAACAAAAAATGCGTCTCCATACGTTCCATCGCCTCTAGTATATCTACTCATGGTAACCACGGTTGGTTTGCGCGGTCAAAGTTTCATTAATCCCCGACTCCTATGGCAGTGCAATGGAAAAATTGGAATTGTTAGGTGTACCACGGCATACTACCCCACACCACCGTATTACTACCGTAACCCTACAAAAGTGCAATTGCGGTAAAATGAATACGATGTTTGTGTTCTGCGCCTCAAATAACCCTCGTATGCAAAGTTGCAGTCAAAATTATCTATTGCAGATTTTGGGTCCGTGAAGGTTGAAGGCTGCAGAAACAACTTTGATGCGCTCAGGAGCATTGGGTAAAAATGATATGCATACATTAACATCACCTTAGGCAATGCTTTCGAAAATGTATGTTTCATTTCGACCCCCCCCCCCGGCTTAGCCTCGTGCACTTCTCTTGTTAGTTAGGTGGCGATGAAGCACTCGAACAGCAAACGTTGGCGGTCGTTCAGTTTCGTGTTTGAGAGTTCGGTGCCGAGAGGAACATTCCTTTGGGTAGGGAGCAGGGTTTGACAAAACTCTCCTTTGTTCGCCTAAACGTCTTCGCAGCGCATCGTCTCATCGATATATTTTTCGCCACACCCACTGCATATTATCGTGCAAACCGTGCTTCGGAGCTCGCATATTTTCTCTGAAGAACAGTATCTGCGAATGTTTATTCGAACTTTCATTCGAATACGTTATTCAGTCCAAAGTATAGTACTTATATAGGGAGAGTGTGACTGGTCTCCGCCTGTAGGCGATGCATTCTCGCCCAAAATCTATACATGTGTAGATCACCACTACTTACTTTACTACTACTTGCTTGCGGTAGTTGCGGTTCGAAGCAACTTTTTCTTTGATGTTACCCCCCACTCCTTGATACTGTGGGGGAACGTGGCCTATTAAGGCTGGGGTTAAACCGCAGCCTTATTAGGCAACAAAAGGAGGCATTCGGTCCTGGACCAGATTCAGATTCTAAAACCGGCTCAGAACGTAATTGTAACGCAGCCAGACACTGCCAAAGAGGGACAAATTGAAATGTAAACTCATTTGTCGCAAATCCGCTATGGAATCTCATAAAATCTCCACTTTATCACGAAAAACAACACGATTAACATCCGAAAAAATATGGTATACGGTTCACGGGGTCCACGGCACTGCGCGATGGCTGCTGAAATGGAGTCCCATTGATCCGTAAAGGACTGCGAGGGAGTGAAGGGAACCTCACTGAATTAAATGGCTTCGTCTAATACAAGATTTTGTTAACACCATCTAACACTAACAAGTTGAATGATATAAAGGCGCTACCCGAACATGGGATCTTCATTGGAGGTGAAGGCGAGTTCATCTTCGACCGTGTGTACGACAACCTCTCCTGTAAAATCTGTAAATTATAATGCAATGTAATCTGAATGCTGGACGCGTCTAACCATTTCAAAAACCACCTAACTACTACAGCTCATTTGTAGTTCAGACGAGATGGTGTGAAGAATTCATCTTGTTTTCGGCCTTACTCATCTGTGTATAGTCCTTATGCGCAATCGTTGGAAAGTTTTTGTGCGCACAGAGCATGCGGCGCGTGCGCGGAGCGTCCCGTTTGTAACAGCGGTCCGGCGTCCTCAATCAGCTGTTTATTTTGTTTATGTTTATAGGACGTTGTTTTTGTACATAGGGAAAACGAGGCGGAGTCTTTCCGCCCATTACGATCAACTCGCCCCGGTCGCATTCAAATTTTGTATAGTCATGTATAGGGGATTCGGGCGCGAAGGGCACGAGTCAACCGTAATGGGCGGGAGGAAAATTTGAACGAACTAATCGCAAAAACCGAACCAATCGCAGTACCACGCCCAAACCGACCGAAGCGCAGTAAAACGCTACGTTTTCCCTCACGATGATACACACCCCGCAATTATGGACGTGATAAGCAGTGACGGACGTAGGGGTGGGGGTGCTCACACCCGAGAAAATGAGTCGCCAAATTTTTGAAATTACTTCACACTACAAGTGAAATCTCGTATTAGTTAATTTTTATTTGTTTACCAGCCTGATCGTCCGGCTAACGCCGGACTCTCAGGCTTCTTTTAGGCTCGCTCTCGCGGTCTTGTGTATGCATATTCACCAATACTGAGCGCTTGCGCACCACTCTCGCTGAAGTAGACCCGCCCAACTGCGTTTCTCTACCACTGGGGGAGAATGCATCACTTCCGTAGCAGTAGCCCGGTTTCCTAACACCTCCCCAACGCCCGCGTCGGCGCAACCCCCACCCGCAGTATTCTTCGTCTGTCTGGTTCATCCACTTCCTTCTAACGACATCGTACCCACCTCTTCCCTTTTATGCGATCTTGCAATCGCATGCCAGTATCATTATCATAGTACCGAGATGTAAACAAATTGCGGTTATTGAAGGGAATTGATATGTCTGAACATGACAGAAGTGTCCCGAAACACCTATAAATCAAGGTAAAAACCAAATTTCGCAACCTTTTCGTAAACTACTCGGCACGCTGAGTACGATGATGAAGGTATTTTCCGTTTTTGATGGCTGGTTCTCGTGTGCAGACTCACACACATGAACTGCCAATAAGAAGTAGATTTTTATGATTATTTTCCAAATTATTTTTATTTACTAGTGCCCCTGCAGGGCACTAGAAACTGGGGTGGGGCAGCCTCTTGAGGTATGTGCAAAGTGTTCACACTTGTGAAGTCGGCAGAAAATGAGGAAGCAAGACATATATTAGGTTGGTGCAAAAATAATGCACGTTTTTCGATGCATCCTCATCGGTGCAAGAGTGTCAAAACTGATTTTTTGCCGATTCTGCGAACCATAACTTTACGGCATCGCAACAGAAGCCGCTCGGAATACCACCTGAGTTTTGCCGAAGGCAGTGTGAGCGGGTATGCACCGCGAAGCTGCTTCTTATTTCTCCGACGTGAAGAGTTCTGCTTACTCCTTCGACAAACACGTGGCCTGATCCTTTCTACGCCACTGGCTGCACACCCTCTTTACCCAAGGGTTTCCCACAATGCTGAGCGCTCACTCACCATAGTCTATCGGTGGGCCACATCCTTGGGCTTTCCACAGTACTGGGGCCTAGGCACCTGTCGCCCGGATTTGGCATGTGTGGCCGCACACCACCGCCGCGATCGTGCATCTGTGGGCCGCACAGCACCGCTGCAACCTGATATCTGTTTGTTGCATAGCGCCTGCAAGCGATAATCCTGCTCCGTATAATATGCAGGCTGAAACCTCGTAAACACTGTCTCACTCGTAGGCCACAGAACTTCCAGCGCAGGACGCTGATCTCGCAGCGAAATCCTAAAAGCACTGTCCAAATCCTTCTCTTTTATCATTGGTAACTGTATCTATGATTATTGTGATCAGTGGAACCAGCGAAAGATGGGTACCAACGCGTCTTCAACTACATCTATGCACTTATGATAAAACACAGGCCGACCATCTCGTCAGTTTTGCCTCATCCGCAAACACTGTCTATGGGCTGAGCTTAAGATGAAGGAATGCGATCACAAGCCGGCCTCCCACGTCTGCGCTGTAGAAAAACATACGGTGTCACCAGGATCTATGTAGGGTGATTATTTATTGTTATAATTGATATTTTTCTTATTCTTATTTTCCATCTGAGCCCCAATGCGGCGGAGACTCCCTTCAACCCCCCTCTCATCCACTTTCAGTCCACCATTATATCTCGCACGTTCCGAGATTCAGGGTTTGCAACATAACTAAGGGCTCTGGAAAGGCAGAAGAAGTGCAGAGTCATTGTTTGGGATGAGCGCATCATAGCACGTGAAAGAGCTCTTGGAGCACTTGATCGTGCCCTGCAAGATATAGGAAGCAATCGACTAAGGGGTGAAGCTGTAGCAGTTCTGGCAGACGATTTCCCCCAAACATTGTCAGTTATGCCAAGTTCTACACCAGATTGATGCATGTCACAAAGCTTTATATCTTTGGAAGCATGATCAAAAAAGTGACATTGACCACAAATTTTCGCGGCGCTCCGTCTCGGACCCGTGTGCCACGTTACCATATTCCTTTTCAACTAGTGCAGAGGCGTTGGCGGAATTGCAAACCCCTACAAAGGAAGCATGTAATCCAACTGAACAAACAATTCTTAGGTGCAGATTCGGGTGAATGAGTTCCGGTTCAAGTTTCGGAATCCGAAACTCATGATGCAAGCGAGAGATTAATATCTACACTTTTTTTTCTGACAAAACCGGTAACAAGAATTACAGGTGATCCAGAAAAGAGTTGGTGTTGGCGCATTCCTACGCGGAAAGCGCGCACCTTCCATCCTGTAAGTCGCAGTGATATTTAGCTACCTAATATGTCGAAACTATTCCGGGAGTGATGTGCGATTACACGGAACGCATGCGTTCAAGCAGTGTGAAACCGATTATCCGGTGAATTGACTGTATGGTGTTCAAGAGTACAAACGCGTCGGAACTCATTTCAGAAGTCATCAGCAGGATCTGCAGCATTTGCTGCAGGAATCTGCACTATTTTAAATCAAAATAAATAAATAAATTTTGCCAAGTAATAGAGAAATGTCCGCCTCTCATGAGAGCCTGAGCTGTATAGGAAATCAAAAAAGAATAAATGATAGGACACATTATAATATTTACGAAGAGAATATATCAAAGCTAACGTGGCTCATGTATCAAAGCTAACGCAAAAGGATAATCGGGTTCATTTCTCCTGCGCGAGTCTTCGCTGACGTACCACGGTGAGCGATCGGCCAACCTACTCCTCCTACGCTGCTCCGTGGAAAGGAAAGAAGACGCCGGCCGAACACGACGTCGGCTGGCGTGGGCCGTGCGCCCTTTTCTACAGCAGAATGCCTACGTCTCTGTAAGAACAGAACGCTTGGCAGATTTTGAAGCATCTGTTAAGAAGATCAAGTTGACATCATTATCGTATCTGAGACAAGAATATGTGGCACAGGAAGGATGGATTTTTAAAGCAGTTACTCTCTATATCATAGCGGAAATTTTGGACGAACAAACTGTGGTGTGTGTTTTTATATCCATTCATCTCTTGCTTTACAGTGCAGATGCTTCTTTCACTCCGAACGGAGGTACTTGTTAAACTGAAGGCTGGACAAACTCTACGTGTTATACAATTACATGCACCACACTCAAGCGAGAACGATGAGGATTACGAAAACTTTCTTGACGAGTAAAATCTCCAAAACACGACGTGCATGTGCGCCACTTGAGAATTCTCGAGGAAGCAGTGCAAAATGGTAGACTCCGCATTGACCGTCAAGAAAACACTTACATACGACGCTCCACACCTCTGTTAGTGCGGAACCCTGAAGAATACAATCTATCATTGCCAGCAGACTTCAGCCATGAAAATGGGACTATAGAAGCAGTAAAATCTTTCTACAACGAACTTCACTCTTCTTCTTTTGGCATACCACCCCCACCACTAGACCCAATTGACCTCCAATTCTTTCCAAGCGAAGTTGAAGAAGCACTGAAGACCAGTAAAACACGAGCCGCTCCCGGATCAGACCGAGTCCAGTCCTATGCCCTATGCCCCCTTTGCCACATCCTTGCCCTTCTGCTCTGCCAGTTTCTGAACAAATTCATCTCAACAAAGATGTACCGAAAGAGATAGCATAAGCCGACACAATTCTGCTCTATAAAAAAGGAGACTCAAGAGACGTGGCGAACTACAGGTCTATACCGCTCCCTTCGACGATCTACAAGCTCATGACGAAGATCCTATCCCGTAGACTGGGAAAGGTTATCGACGAACTCTCAATTTTTCCAGCGGAACGGGTAGGATTCCACGAAAATTTCTCAGCAGTGGATCACATTCACACATTGGATACCATCCTCGAGAAATCCTACGAATAAAATGTCAACCTACCGCTTGATGCTCGTCGATTTTACAAAAGCGTTCGACCGTGTTGAATTACCAGCTGTGTGGCAGGCATTGGAGACTTTTGGAATAGAACAAGAACTTAGTAGAGTAATACAGTTGCTCTACGCGAATGGAACAGCTGCTGTAAAAGTAGGTATTCGTCTTGCAGAGATCAACATTCAACGCGATGTCAGGCAAGGAGACTCTCTCTCTCTTTCTTCTCTTTTCTTACTGACTCTTCAGTGTGCGTTGAATAATGCACGTGGCCTCGGAAAAGGCTTCAGAACGAACGGCACCATACTCACATACCTTGCATATGTTGATGACGTAGTACTTCTAGCCCATGATTGTGAGGAACTTCAGGCTTTGGCTGATGCATTGATGTCTGAGACAAGCCGAATGGGTCTAGCTGTGAATATATTCAAGACTAAATGGATGAAGATAGCCGTACAACTATCGGTATGAAAGAAGAATCGATGGAGGTGAATGGTGAGAAGATAGAACGTGTTGTCGAGTTCGTTTACATAGAACACTCGATGTCGAGTCCGCGGAATCCAATGAAGGCGTTGCAAGAAGGCTTCAAGCTGAGAGAAAAGCCTACTTCAAGTACCGTATGTTTTTACGATCGTCAAGCGTTAAAATTTGACTCAAAAGAAAACTGATACAC